>JASANF010021023.1:0-34370 GCA_030248245.1 Trissonchulus sp. WLG1_4
ACTATATGACAAGATGACTTTTTCATGTTTATTTGCTAGTCTGATATGCCTATTAATCTGCTATCTGCTATGACTAAAAATGCAAAAATGCGCCTTGCGACCACATTTTATATACAAATGTCTGCAATTATGTGTCACGTGGCTCAGACCTCCGTCCCAGTACCCCACACGGGAGGTGTGTATGGAGGGGGTGTGTGCACTTTGTGTACGAATAAAGGGGGTGCAACAAACAAAGGACGAAAAGTGTAATAATGCTTCAAAAATTAAAATTTACAAAAAGTGAAAAAATCGTAAAAAATATCATGTATGCAAAAAAATACAAACAAAAAAATACAAACATGTATGCAGCAAAGCAAAAAATAGTATACTTTGTATTTAATTTTGTATTTTTTACCCTATCTAACTATACAAACATGTGAGACATTAATCAATTAGCACTGAATATGATAATAGACCTGGCATATAGGCATGCACAAAGAAAAAAGGTATCTGAGCCGAAAAAACATCAACAGAATGGAAAAAACTTAGAGATTTTTTTAATTTTGAAGGTAGAATTTGTCAATTGTGGAGGTATCAGAAACACTTTTGTCAGCTTTTGAAGTTTCGGAAAGGGGGGGGCTGCGACCCTCTAAGGGGGGGGCTCAAATCGCTAAGGGGGGGGCTGCAGCCCACCCAGCCCCCCCCCAAAATACGCCACAGACACGCACAACAGTGGCGTATCCAGGATTTCGCAAAGGAGGGGGCTGCGACCGGGGGGGGGGGGGGGGGTGCGGAGCAACTGTGAGCCACCGCCGATCAAAAGGGGTCTGGCGGGGACGGCAACCCTCGGACCTTTTTTGAGCTTGTTATTGTAACCATCGATAAACTACAATAGTGAATCTGCAGAAAGCACTTAACTTTGCGGGGGTCTGGGGGCGGCAGCCCCCAGAAGTTGAAGCTTTTTTGAGATTTTAACCATCGAAATTGCATTGAAAATTGCACTTTTTACATGAAATAAAGAAATGTAGTGGATCTACAGCTAGCATTTAGCAATGCGGGGGTCTGGAGGCGACAGCCCCCAGAAGTTGAAGCTTTTTTGAGATTTTAACCATCGAAATTGCATTGAAAATTGCACTTTTTCCATGAAATAAAGAAATGTAGTGGATCTACAGCTAGCATTTAGCAATGCGGGGGTCTGGAGGCGACAGCCCCCAGAAGTTGAAGCTTTTTTGAGATTTTAACCATCGAAATTGCATTGAAAATTGCACTTTTTCCATGAAATAAAGAAATGTAGTGGATCTACAGCTAGCATTTAGCAATGCGGGGGTCTGGGGGCGGCAGCCCCCAGAAGTTGAAGCTTTTTTGAGATTTTAACCATCGAAATTGCATTGAAAATTGCACTTTTTACATGAAATAAAGAAATGTAGTGGATCTACAGCTAGCATTTAGCAATGCGGGGGTCTGGAGGCGACAGCCCCCAGAAGTTGAAGCTTTTTTGAGATTTTAACCATCGAAATTGCATTGAAAATTGCACTTTTTCCATGAAATAAAGAAATGTAGTGGATCTACAGCTAGCATTTAGCAATGCGGGGGTCTGGGGGCGGCAGCCCCCAGAAGTTTAAGCTTTTTTGAGGTTTTAATCATCGACATTGCAATGAAAACTACTAAAGAGTAAAAGACCCCAAAACTAAAAAGTTGGAGTGAATCTTTTTGTGCTATGGGCCAGCGTAGGCTATTTTATGGCTGCGTTCAAAAATTGGGGTTTTGCGATGATTTATCGTTGCAATATGCTTTTGCCAGGTGGCTTTTCCTGATCCGTCGTCAAGAACGACCGTTTCTGATGTGTGTTGCAATTTTAGGGTTGAAAATTGACACACGAGACGCGGATACACTTGCCGTTAGCAGATCATTATTCAAAGTTCCAAATGGTCGACTGTGGCTAATTTTATTATACAGAAACTATAAATTGGCCGAAAATTGCTAATATGTGTCGTTTTTTGCGTTAAAATAGCAATTAAATGCATTTTCAACGTTTTAAAACAAAGAAAACTCATCCCCCCTCCCCGAAATTTTTTTTGGCTACGCCACTGCAGATTGGTGTAATAATGCTTCAGAAATTAAAATTAACAAAAAGTGAAAAAGTCGTAAAAAATATGTATGCAAAAAAATACAAACAAAAAAATACAAACATGTATGCAGCAAAGCAAAAAATAGTATACTTTGTATTTAAATTGTATTTTTTACCCTATCTAACTATACAAACATGTGAGACATTAATCAATTAGCACAGAATATGATAATAGACCTGGCATAAATATAGGCATGCACAAAGAAAAAAGGTATCTAAGCCAAAAAAACATCAACAGAATGGAAAAAACTTGGAGATTTTTTAAATTTTGAAGGTAGAATTTGTCAATTGTGGAGGTATCAGAAACACTTTTGTCAGCTTTTGAAGTTTCGGAAAGGGGGGGGGGGGGGGCTGCGACCCTCTAAGGGGGGGGGCTCAAATCGCTAAGGGGGGGGCTGCAGCCCACCCAGCCCCCCCCCTAAATACGCCACTGACGCACAACAGGAAAAACTTCGTCACTCGTAATGTATGTGCGGTATCAAGCTAATCAATAGCTAGGTAGATTTAGAATATTTAGTGTACCAGCATTTTAGTGTAATATTAGAGAATAGTAGCATTACATGCACTTAAGATTTATTTATAATAATTTATATTTATATTAATTTATATTAATTAATTAATAATTAGCGGGCGCATGAGCGGGCGCACACGCACACTTGTCTACTGCATTGTGTGGAAAAATGCAGCAGGCAGTGTGAAAGTAAAATGCGCCCGCTCATGCGACCGCTCACGCGCCATGACGTACGCTATGGCGTACGCCATGGAGCAAAATATATTTCTGTTTTTGGTGAAGTTCTGCTGCGTTTTTAAATTGACCTATTTTAGAAAAACTAGCGTATTTTGAGCCAAAACCGTTGGATTAAAATTGTGAGAAAAGATACTCCTGGCAATATAATTACCTACAGTTCAAGCTATAGATCGTTAAATTTTAACAATGTTTCGCTCAGTTGTTTGAGAATTATGCCGTTTGAGAAATAGCGCGCATTTGGACAAAAAATAGAAAATTTTAATCGGTCATAAGGAATTCAAACATGGCAGCAGGAACGTGAAATTTACTCAAAAATAGAGCTTTGTAGGTGGCTTTAATATTTTTAAACAAAAGTTATCCTAGTTAGAACTTTTGTCGACTTATGACATAATAAAGTCATAGAAGTTATTCGGAGCGCCACCTTAACTGAAACACCCCTGCACCAACGAACTAAAATATCACCAGTTTTGCACTAGGCTGCAAAGTGCAGTATTCATTTTTTTTCCAGAATGCCTCTGACTTGATACCATCCGCGAGTTTTGTTTAAGTAGCCTGTCCTCGGGCTATTCCAAAACAGGAGGGCAACGCGCACGTGGCATAATACATTTTGATTTTCAGCATTTGCTAGGTGGATGACAAGGAGAAGAAGATGAAGATGACGGTAGAAGATAATTTGCCCCTTAGACGGATGGCTTCGACAAGACCTGTTCGTGGCTAGTGTTTGTGACCGGCCGCGTTGCCGGCTGCCGGACGGCCGACGGAGAAACTCGGCCGGCCACCTCACCTGGCCGGCCGGTAGGCCGCTTGGACAAAACCAATTCATCCAAACCCATAGTGTTGTAAGGCGACTCGTTGCCGCACCTACTGATGGCCCAAACGGGAACAGTGGGTACCGGCTATCTGGGGAGGATCGTTCACTCACCCACACCGCCGGCGGGGCTTCCAGGTATGATGAGCGGGGTCTTCCGTGCGGGCCGGGGTTGCCGGACACCGACGGGAAAGGGGCTTACCTACTCTACGGGGCTAGGCGCAGTAGGCGCAGATCACAGAGCAAATACAGCCCGCTAAGCCTGAATGGGCTTATCGTGTGAGCGGGGCGGCAAGCAGTAGAGGGATGGTCACGGCGCATACGGAACGCAGAGGTGGCAGGGCCTCAATAGGCCGATACTGCCCGGGGGTGATACAAGACACTGAAGCGGCAGGGCCTCTAGGCCAAGACAGCCCAAGAATGAACGCGAACGCACTAATTAAAAGCAGCACATTTAATGAAAAACTAACACAGGCCAATTCGGCTGAAAAACGGGTAAATATAACAGCGAGTTAGACAAACTGAACACACCGCCACACTGGCTGACCGACGCACGCAGACTGACTAGTTTATCCTACACGCTACCCTTCACCACACATAACTGAGCGTACATACACAGAAAAAAGCGAGTACGTATATAATGATTAATTATGATGAGCGTAAATTCATATAATGGAAATGTTGAAAAGGTGAGTTAAATGTGAATAAGGGAGTAAGGGAGGGTCTCCCAGGTGAAGCCTTACAGTGTCATTTCGGCATAAGTTATCCTGCCGGACTGTCATTAGTGTTTGTGACCAGCCGAAATAAGCCGGCGCCGGCCAGCCGGTCAAAATCGGCCGTCCGGCCGGACGGTTAAAACTACGTTTAACGAAACTAGCCTAAGACCATCGTTACGAAATATCAGGTGATTTTTGCACACGCTAAAAATGTAAGACAAACTCAAGACTGGGTCTAGACCTAGTCTCCGAAGACTGACTTTAAACGGCATTCTGAAATGTAGTTTTAGTTGAGTCTTGAAAATTACACCGAAATATTGTTTCTAACAGCTTCTCCAGTCATAAAAACTTGGTTCAAACTGATGGGTACACTGCGATACTTTCAAGCTGTGTAAAAAATTTAGTATATTAATGATAATTTTGCAACAAAAAATTTTGAAAAAATTTTGTACAATATTGAGTAATAAGACGAAAGCTAACACATCATAAACCATAACTATTGCTACCGATAGCTTAAATTTGCAATTTTCGTGGTTATCTCATGTCACAAAAACTTTGTTAAAATTGGTTAAAAAGCTTGAGAACATGCACATGATATTTGACAACACGCATCACGCTTTAATTTTTTTAAAAACTTGTAATAAGTGCTGAAATAAGGATTAGACTAGCCTTAGACTAGCTGAAGGGCATGTTTTAATTTTTAATGGAAAACGAAGACTAACCTAAGACTGTTTTCTTGCATACCGATTAGTATTTTTAGAACATCGTAATGAAAAGTTCTACACGTATTACATACGAATTCAAAAGGGTGTTCTGACTTCTGACACGTTAGTCTTAATATTATTAGTCTAAAGCATGGTTCATACTCGTCCGTAAGCATTGTCTCTGTCCCTAAGCACTGTCCTTGTCCCTGTCCTTAAATGTCCTTGTCCCTGTGTCCTCATGCTTGTCCCTGTCTTTAAGAAATGTCCCTAAGGTCCATAAGGAATGTCCTTGTCCTTGTCCTTAGGGGTGATTGATTCATACTCCTTGAGGACAATGGAATAGTCTTTCTCACGTCATTGGATCAACTGCGTTTTGTTTAAAATGCCTTGAAAAAGTTTTCAACCCCATTTATAGGCTGAAAAAATAAAATTCAAAAGTTTTGAATGTAGGATTCGAACTCTGATCCATATGTTGGAAAGCAAAAATCATAACCACTGGAGCACTAGAACAATTTTATGAAATTTTAGTATATTTCAGATTGGGACAAAAATTGAAAACCAAATATTTTTCACGCAAAAAATGTGTTAAATAACCCAAAAAATTACGATATAACTAATACCGCAACACAAGCCCACGTCGTTCTTTTACTAGTAGGCGAGTTAGTCCGTGATTGGCTGCTCTTGGTGTCACATGTAGTAACTGCCGGATTTTGATTGGCCGACTTGCTTTGGGACAGGGAAAAAGCAGAACATTGCTCAACATTGCTTAGGGACACAGGGACAGTCCTTATGGCTGCTTAAGGACAGTCCCTGAAGGCCGGTTCACGCTCGTCTTTATGACAAGTGTCCTTTTGTCTTTTGTCCTTATGCATTCATTTTACACACTTTTGATTGTTCTTTTGAAACTGTGGTTTTGTCCTTAAGGTGGTACTAACGAATGTGCAGTGATTTTCAAATTTTTGAAAAAATTTAGTTGATTCAAACTGTATTTTTTGAAAATAAAGTCTGTAAAAAATTGATTCATATACACAAATTGGCCAATGAAGTTAGCGGGATCTTGGGAAAATTTTTTAGGATCAAGCCAAGCCAACAAGCCACACTACACAACAGAAGAATGGAAATTTAACAGTTTTGGCCACTTTTCTAAGCAGATGCGCAGCGCATAAACACAAAAATGAACATGAATAAACTTTTGCAAATTTTCCAGACCCAAAATTAAAATTTTTCAAATTGCTTATATTTTTGCGCAGATATAGAACCCGAAAGTTGAGTGTGAATAGAAAATTTTTACTTTGAAACCATATATTTCATGTAATAATTGACAAACTATAAAATCGTGCATTTTGGGTCTAGATAATTTATTTTTAAATATTTGTGCAATTTTTTGTATGTTTTTGTCGTTTAAACTCTTAAAAAAGTGGCCAGATTTGAAAGTGCTCAAAAAAGCCAAATGGTCTACTTTTAACACAGGCCATACAAATCATCTTTACAGTTGTACAATAAGACTTTGCTTAAATGTAGAAGAAAAGTAGCGCTTTCTAACGATATAAAAATTATGCTCTAAAGTTAATTAATTATTGAATACTAGCCTGTTGAAAAACACTGCACATTCGTTACTACCACCTTAAACACAGTCTTTTTGTTCTGATCTTTATGTCTTTCTGTCCTTATCTTTTTGTCTTTTTGCTAGTCCTTTTGTTTTTTTCCTTTGATTTGTCTTTTTGATTTTCCATTCATAAAAAATATGATAAAGACAGTGTCTTTAAGACACTGTGTAAAGACACATCAGGGCAAAAGGACAAGGATAAAAACATATGAATGTTTGTTTTTAATGCTAAGCGTGTTTTTTAATGCTAAGCTTGTTGGTTTTGTGTTTATAGCTGTTGTTATGTATAATTAAACTTATTTTGCTAACATTTAAATTAACCGGGCGCATTCGCACAGCTTCAACTATTTTTGTAAAATCCTGTCCTGAGGATACCATTTAAAATAAAAAATTATATACTTTATACATGTGAAAATTTCAAGGAAAACAAAAATTATACTTTACAAATAGAAATAAACATGTAGAAAGCAAAAAATATAAAAAAGCAAGTGTATCATTTCACTGCCATCAAAATTGTTGACTTGTTGCAATTTGATTGGCTAAGCACAAAAGGACTCTTCGTCGAATAGAGCAATGCTCTATGCAAGAAAAAGACATAAAGACGAGCATAAAGACGCTTTTTCTATCTTTATAAAGACATAAAGACATTTTCATAAGGACATCAAGACAAATGGACAAGGACATAAAGACAGAAACGTGAGGACAAAAGGATAAAGACAAAAACAATTGATAGAGACAGTCAAAAATTGCAAAAGGAAAATTTCATAAAAACAGATGCAAAAAGACATAAAGACACGAACAAAAAGACAGTTAAAAGGCATAAGGACAAGCGATGAAGACAACCAAAACAACAAAAAGACAACCAAAAAGACAAAAAGACAGTCAAGAAGACGATCGTGAACCGGGCTTAAGCTGCTTAGGGACAAGTATGAATCAATCGCTGCTTAGTGAAAGGGAAAAGGAAAAGGACAGCATAGAAGTATGAATCAAACCCGCATAAGGACAAAGACAATTCTTAGGGACAAGGACAGTCCTTAAGGACGAGTATGAACCGGGCTTAAGGGCTTAGACATAGTCTGGACTAAGGCCCGTATTCACATACTAACACTAACACTTAAAGTTAGTGTAAACCCTAACTTTAAGTGCTTCGCAGCACTAAATTTGGTGCTACGAAGCACTTAAAGTTAGTGTTTACACTAACTTTAAGTGTTAGTGTTAGTACGTGAATACGGGCCTAAGTCTCCAGAGACTGCCTTTATGCATTCCACCCCCAGAAGCTAAAAACTAAGAAAATCTTCGTTCGTCACTTTTTAGTGATCGTTCGACACTTTTGCGAAAAAGAATGCTCGTCATTCGCCGAGCAGCAGAGAACATTTTTTCCGCACAATACTGTATTATGTACGTCACAGCAAGAGTACATAATAGGGAAGAGTATGACACTCTTCCCTATTCCCAGCCAGGCAGCGCGGTAGATGCGTTGCACATTAACGCCCAAAAGTGGCCCGGAATCGGGCGACCCCCAAGTAGCCCGATTCCGGGCTACCTGGTAGCCCGATTCCGGGCCACTAGCCCGCTTTCGGGCTACCAGTCGCCCGATTCCAGGCCAGTAGCCCGATTCCGGGCTAGTAGCCCGATTTCGGGCTACCTGGTAGCCCGGAATCGGGCTACTGGCCCGGAATCGGGCCACCTAGCGTTTAAAAGCCAACAGCCAATCAAAATGCGGCAGCTTTTGGTTCCGCCTACGAACTCGCTACCGTAATCACATGTGTCGGGACAACGACTGTTTGAACTGCAAAAGACACTTTTTTCAAATTTTCTGTTATTTTAATGTTTTTAACTTTTTTATCTTTATATTTTCAATTGAATACATGATTATATATCATTTTAACTACAATCTACAAGTATAAATTTACATCTTTTATCGATTGGAAATGGCATACCTTTAGTCTGCAGCTCCAGATCACTAGGTGGTCCGTTCTCATTGGCTAATTTAAAATTTTGCTTTTACCGCCAAAATTTGTTCCATGTCATGGGAGTTCGGAGGCAGGAAGGTGCTTTTTGATGGTCACCTTCGCTGCAATTTTTTTTCGTTTTACTTTTCGATTTCTTTTTTAGTTGTTTTTAATATCTTTGTGCTTTGGAAAAATATCGTCGAAAACGTAACTGCAGTACAAATTAGAATTAAGGTAAAGTGAAGCCGGCTTTACCTTCAGTTCGGCTTCAGTTAAGTTCCAACTGCTTAAAAACTAGTGGCCAGTTGCTATAAATTTTGGAAACAGCTGCTATTCATTTCTACGGAGGGGTTCTAGTCGTAGTAATTTGTTATTATTTAGGTAATCGATTAATTAAAAGTTTATAAAAATAACTAAACTTATGATTTTTTTCGGATTAAAAAAAGTCAGCATATCTTATGTATTTGTAATGATAGTTTGAACTAGCACCCCTACTTAGAAATAAATAGCAGCTGTTTCCAAAATTTATAGCAACTGGCCACTAGTTTTTAAGGAGTTGGAACTTAACTGAAGCTGAACTGAAGTGAAGCCGGCTTCATTTCCAACTGAAGCCGGTCAAAAATCGGCTTCACTTTACCTTAATTCTGATGTGTACTGTGTACCACCTTAAGTGTGCATAGGATTTGGAGTAAATGATATCAGGAATTTTGACCTATTTGATGTATTTTCTTAAACACAGGTTTTCGCTCAGCTGAAATTTTAGTGAAAAATTAATTCATTTATACTTGTAGATTGTAGTTAAAATGATATATAATCATATATTCAATTGAAAATATAAAGATAAAAATGTTAAAAACATTAAAATAACAAAAAATTAAAAAAGTGTCTTTTGCAGTTCAAACAGCCGTTGTCCCGACACATGGGATTACGGTAGCGAGTTCGTAGGCGGAACCAAAAGCTGCCGCATTTTGATTGGCTGTTGGCTTTTAAACGCTAGGTGGCCCGATTCCGGGCCAGTAGCCCGATTCCGGGCTACCAGGTAGCCCGAAATCGGGCTACTAGCCCGAAATTAGGCTACTGGCCTGGAATCGGGCTACTGGTAGCCCGAAATCGGGCTAGTGGCCCGGAATCGGGCTACCAGGTAGCCCGGAATCGGGCTACTTGGGGGTAGCCCGATTCCGGGCCACTTTTGGGCGTTAATGTGCAACGCATCTACCGCGCTGCCTGGCTGGGAATAGGGAAGAGTGTCATACTCTTCCCTATTATGTACTCTTGGTCACAGTGATCGCTGGTGCTTTCGAGACAGGCTGTTTGGGGCACTCCAATAGTCTTCCAGAAGCCAGTAACGAAAAAAGAATTGTTACTGTTGTTGTTGTTAAAAAAAGATCGTTACTTTTCGCGAAACTTCATAGTGCTTCATAGTGCTTCTCCCATTTTGCTGTTTGCGTTGACATTTGTGTCAAATATAATTAAAAAGCCGCGATAAGATGGCTTGCAGGATGGAGCACGGCCCGGGGCCCGGGGCCCGCTACGGCCCGGCGGGCCGCGCGCGGCCCGGGGGGCCCCGGAGTTTTCCGGGCCGGGCCCCGGGCCGGGCCCATTTCTGAAAAATCTCTCCGGGCCCGGCCCGCGGCCCGCTACAGTCCCGGGCAGAACTCTACGTTGCAGCCTATTACAGGTTTGGCGCTTTTTCGGCTTTGAGCCACTTTTAAGCAGACACTTCTTCGAATCGTGACAGGTTTGTACAAAATTTATATATATTATATACATATGTGACTGGAGCAGTTAATATTGACTTGTATTACATTTGTGCGGGTTAAAAGTCAATGCTGATGATAATCTAATAATTGATACTCGTGTAAATGAGCCTTTTTCCTCTAGCGATCACCTCACCGTCGAGTTTTCACTGAACGTCCCCGTCTTTTTGTCGTCCAAAAAAATGCAGATCTACCTTTTTAACTCTGGTAATTATCTAGCTATGGGTGATTTTCTCGACAGTGTTGATTGGGATAGTCTTTGGAACCAAACTTACTCCGATGTGTCTCTTATGTGGGAACCTTTTAAACATGTTCTTCTCTATGCTATTGAGTTGTTTGTTCCAAAAGTATTTGTACCAGTGTATAAAAAACAGTACCGATACTCTTGCGCAACCCACAAGGCTTGGTCTAAAAAGAAGTTTCTTTGGAATAAATATAAGAAGTCGAAAAGTAATATAAATTTGGAAGCCTACAAAGCTGCCTCCCGTTTAGCACGTAAACTGACTCGAAATGATGTTTTGAACCAAGAACGCAAAATTTTGTGTTCAAATGACACTAGACGGTTTTATAAATTTATCTCTAGTAAACTGGTGTCTCGTGGTCAGATACCTACTTTGTGCACATCCACCAGTACTGCAATCACTGACAATGACAAAGCTGAAATGCTATGCCATCAATTTGCATCTGTATTCACCCAAGACGATGGAGTTATACCGGCCTTTGCTGCGAGAACTTCAGCTTCGCTGTCAGAAATGTTTATTTCTGAAGAAATAGTTTTGAAATACGTGAGAAAGCTAAAAACTAAGACGTCTTGCGGCCCTGATGGCATACCTTCAATCGTCTTGAAACATGTTGCTCGTAGTATTGCATATCCGCTGGCTAAAATATTTTCCGCTTCTATTGCTACCTCTCTGCTTCCACATGATTGGCTCGTAGCCACTATTACCCCAATTTATAAAAAGAAAGGCTCCAGCAGTAAGCCTGAAAATTATCGACCAATAAGCCTCACGTGTGTGTTGCAAAATTCTTGAAACTATTGTTCGTGATACCGTTTTTGATTTTTTACAATACAACAATTTAATAGCGTCTTCCCAACACGGTTTTCTTTCTAAAAAATCTACTACGACTAACCTCTTAACCGCCTTTCATTCTTGGTTTTATGCAATAAATTCGCGAAAGATTGTCCATGCAGTTTATCTTGACTTCGCTAAAGCCTTTGACACGGTTTCTCACCCTAAATTGCTATATAAATTGACAAAATACGGAATCTGTGGTAATATTGTAAACTGGATAAGTGCCTTCCTGAGTCGTCGGCACCAAAAAGTCAAGATAAATTCAGTCTTATCTAGTAGCGTATCAGTAGTAAGTGGTGTGCCTCAGGGCACCGTGTTGGGCCCGCTGCTGTTCTTGCTATATGTAAATGATATGCCTGATATTATTGAACCCTCATGTAAACTTACGTTTTTTGCAGACGACGCCAAAATCAGTACTGTTTTGGATTCCAATAGTGTTTCTCTACCACTTCAGTCTAGTCTAGACAGAATATATGAGTGGGCTCAAATTTGGCAATTATCACTTGCGCCGGCAAAGTGTACTGCCTTCTGTTTTGGCACCCCTCATATAGATTCTGTCCAATACAAGATAGGTTCTCAAGGTTTAAACTGGTCTGCAAACGTAAATGATCTTGGCGTAAATATTTCTACAAATGGCAAATTTTCTGTTCATTGCAAGACTACTGCACGTAAAGCCCTAGCTTTAAATAGTCATATCTTGCGCTCGTTCCAAACTAAAACCCGAAGCTTTTTACTGGGAATGTTTAAAACTTACGTTCTGCCACTTGTTGAGTATAACTCCCCAATTTGGAATCCATATTTATTGAAAGATATTGACTGCATTGAACGTGTTCAACGTTCTTTCACTAAACGAATTCCCGGTTTAGAAAATTTGTCATATCCAGATAGACTAGAAATTCTTGGGTTAAACAGTCTTGAGTATCGACGAATCGAGTCTTGTATTATCTTGTTGTATCGTATTTTGCATGGACTTGTGGATATTGAGTTTGACTCCCTTTTTTCATACGCTGCTGACTACGGACTACGCGGTCATCCTCTGCGCCTGCAAGAGTCAGCATGGTCAAATTTAGCCGTTAAAAACTTTTTTACTTATTTAATTCCTCAAGTTTGGAACCATTTGCCAGAACATGTAGTTTTGAGTGATACCCTGAGTATATTCAAAAACAGACTATCCGAGTTCGATTTAAGTATTTTTTTGAAGGGGCGTGGGGTTAGATGATCGGCGCTGGTCGTCCCCGCTCCTTTTCCCAGACAATGCTTCCATCCTGCTGTTTTGCTTGTTTTTTTTTCGCCTTTGATTGTGTGGCCCTGACAGACTGTCCTGTTTTTACTTATTGATAGTGCTTGTTGTGCTCCTGTCCTATGGCCATTTTATTTTTCTATCAATTGATTTTTTTGCTTGCTTGCTGTTTCTACATGGTGTACATATTTTACTTACTCCCGTGTAAATAGACTGGCTTTCCGGTCATGCTCCTCATGTGTTTTGTTTTGTTTTGTTGTTGCAACTTGAGCTACTTGTAGTTTTGTTTTGTTTTCACAGTGCTCTGATCCAGGCACAAATCCAGAGGGGTGGGGAGTAGCGAATGATTAAATTGTGGTTCAACTTTTGTGAAGCTATGTTCGCTTGTCGTGCTAAAATGCTTGAACAGTAGTAAAGATTTTTTACTTTTTTCTACTAATTTTCTACTTTTTTCTACCCTTAATTTTTCCTGTGCGCACATGGGCGTAAACAAGGGGGGGGGCTTCAGGGGGTCTGAACCCCATTTTTGGTGGAACCTGAAGAAATTGTCAGCAAGGGTACCCCCTTTAGTGGTCCGCAGTGGCGTATCCTGCACCCGTATTCATAAAAGTGCAAGCTCGGCTTTTTATCCTAGCTTTGAGCAAGCCCGGCTTAAAATCCCGGCTTTTCGTATTCATAAAACCAAGCTCAGCTTTTTATCCAGGCTTTTTGGTATTCATAAAAGCTGGGATAAAAAGCCGAGCTTATGGTATTCATAAAAATCAAGCTCGGATTATAATCCCGGCTTCCACGTATATTTTATTGATTTTTTCATTATGAATAAAAAGCTCGGATAAAAAGCCAGGCTTGAACAAGCCTGGATTAAACAAAAAGCTCGAGTAAAAATCCAAGCTTGCGCATAAGCCTAGCTTTTTATCCCGGCTTTTTCAAGCCAGACTTACGGATAAAAAGCCGAGCTTTTTATCTCGACTTTTATGAATACCGGCCCTGCACCCGTATTCATGAACGTGCAAGCTCGGCTTTTTATCCGAGCTTTGAGAAAGCCCCGCTTAAAATCCTGGCTTTTCGTATTCATAAAACCAAGCTCGGCTTTTTATCCAGGCTTTTTGCTATTCATAAAAGCTGGGATAAAAAGCCGAGCTTATGGTATTCATAAAAATCAAGCTCGGATTATAATCCCGGCTTCCACGTATATTTTATTGATTTTTTCATTATGAATAAAAAGCTCGGATAAAAAGCCAGGCTTGAACAAGCCTGGATTAAACAAAAAGCTCGAATAAAAATCCAAGCTTGCGCATAAGCCTAGCTTTTTATCCCGGCTTTTTCAAGCCAGACTTACGGATAAAAAGCCGAGCTTTTTTATCTCGACTTTTATGAATACCGGCCCAGAAGTGTACTAGGAAAGTTTTCATCTATTTTCAATCCTAGGACTTTGTGTGACTGTTTCTAGACTACTTTTAGACTGTTTTCCGCCTATTTTTCTGACATTTTTCAATTATTTCCTGTATTCCTTATCACAGGGCCGGTATTCATAAAAGTCGAGATAAAAAGCTCGCCTTTTTATCCGTAAGTCTGGCTTGAAAACGCCGGGATAAAAAGCTAGGCTTATGCGCAAGCTTGGATTTTTATTCGAGCTTTTTGTTTAATCCAGGCTTGCACAAGCCTGGCTTTTTATCCGAGCTTTTTGTTCATAATGAAAAAATCAATAAAATATACGTGGAAGCCGGGATTATAATCCGAGCTTGATTTTTATGAATACCATAAGCTCGGCTTTTTATCCCAGCTTTTATGAATACCAAAAAGTCTGGATAAAAAGCCGAGCTTGGTTTTATGAATACGAAAAGCCGGGATTTTAAGCCGGGCTTGCTCAAAGCTCGGATAAAAAGCCGAGCTTGCACTTTTATGAATACGGGTGCAGGATTTCGCAAAGGGGGGGGGGGCTGCGACCGGGGGGGGGGGGGGGTGCGCAGCAACCGTGATCCACCTTACCTTGGGGGGTGTGTGGGGCCGGTATTCATAAAAGTCGAGATAAAAAGCTCGGCTTTTTATCCGTAAGTCTGGCTTGAAAAAGCCGGGATAAAAAGCTAGGCTTATGCGCAAGCTTGGATTTTTATTCGAGCTTTTTGTTTAATCCAGGCTTGTTCAAGCCTGGCTTTTTATCCGAGCTTTTTATTCATAATGAAAAAATCAATAAAATATACGTGGAAGCCGGGATTATAATCCGAGCTTGATTTTTATGAATACCATAAGCTCGGCTTTTTATCCCAGCTTTTATGAATACCAAAAAGCCTGGATAAAAAGCTGAGCTTGGTTTTATGAATACGAAAAGCCGGGATTTTAAGCCGGGCTTGCTCAAAGCTAGGATAAAAAGCCGAGCTTGCACTTTTATGAATACGGGTGTGGAGCAATGTGAGCCACCACGTTGAGGAGTGAGCCACCGCCATTCAAAGCTGCGACCCTCTAAGGGGGGTGCTCAAACCGCAAAGGGGGGGGGGGGGGGCGGCAGCACACCCAGCCCCCCCCCCTAAATACGCCACTGGTGGTCCGGCCGGAAAAATTTTCTGATAAATACGTCTGAATCCAGTTGACCAAATCCGTTCTATTTCAGGTGTGGATCCGTTCTATTTCAAAACGTGATTGTCTCACGGGGTGCAGGTTCGGCGGGGGAGGCGGAAAATTCAAACGCACATTTTTTCAATGTAAAAACACGTTTTTATAGGTTTTCGGACGCGCTGAGTTCATTTTTAACCCTTTTCTAGCAAAAAACGTGGAAAAACGTGTAAAAGTTTGAAATATTTGAAAAATTATTTGAAAATTTGAAAACAAATATTTGCTGCTACAACTATGATTTCACGACAAGTGTTGCTTAGAATTGGTTTTCCCATGCAATTATTATTTCAAAACTCTAAAAACACTCCAGCTTCTGGGGGTTCTGCCAAACCCCGACCCCTGCAACCACTATGATTTCACAACAAGTGTTGCTTAGAATTGCTTTTTCAATGCAAATTTGATTTCAAAATTCTAAAAAGCTCCATCTTCTGGGGGCTGCCGCCATACATGTACACGGGGTCTCGGTCTGGGGGGGGCTTGTCCCGGAATTTTCGAAATTTTGGGGGGGGGGGGGCTTGTCCCGAAATTTCGGGGGCTTGGGCGGACAAAAAAGCAAAAATTTCGAATTTTTGCCTAAAAAGTGGAAATTTTCGGCAAAATTTGGCTATTTTTAGCAAGTTTTTCGCTTTTTGCTCGTTTTTGAAGCATTTTATTGCGATCTGGGGCAATTTTTGAGAGTTCTGGCCCCTTTCTTTCAGCATCAAGGAGGGGGGCTTGTCCCGGTGGGTCAAATCTGAGGGGGGGCTTGTCCCGAACTTTCAAATCTGGGGGGGGGGGGGGGGGGGCCCCCCCAGACCCCCCCATGTATATACATCTGTGGCTGCCGCCCCCGGACCCCTGCAACCACTATGATTGCACGACATGTTGCGTATAGAAAACTTTTTTGCAATATCAATGAAATCAGTAAAACAATTTTTATTTTAAAAGCTGAACTTTGTGCAGACTGCCGCGGACTGCGTGTACGTTCCACCCCCCCCCCCCCCGGTCGTCGACCATCAGTTCAGCCCCACCCCCTTCGCGAATTCCTGAGTACGTTCTGCTAAGCACTAAGCCTAAGCCTGAGGCCTAAATTAAAAAAACTGCTAAGAAGCATCAGGAATACCTTTACCGCACTAAAAAACCCCAACTAGCTTCATATTGTGAAAAAAGTTGCAGCTATAGCCAGGAATTCGTACTAAACCTTACTTGCGCTGTAACGCTTCCATCAGCCTGATCCTGGTAGCTTCAGAAAAAGTTTTGTAACGTTTCAAAGCCTGAACCGATTTGCACAATTTTTTCAGCATTTAGTAGCTTAGAAGTTACATACTCTTTAGCAGCAGGTTTTTATTTGATTCAGTATTTTTTCCTAAATCTATTTTTGCGCGAAAAATTTCATGTAAATTTTTGAAAAATTTTTTAAAAAATTTTTGGACAAAGATTGATTTCCAGCTAAAGCTTACATCCTACGAACTTCTAACCTAGCCTATTCGAAAGAGCGTTCAATTTTGACCTCCCCTAGGTTTGGGGGGACACATGGGGACTCCGGATCATTAGTCGAAAAAATGCCGTTTTTCCGACTTATTCCACCCCTAAGGGTTTTAACACCAATAATTTCACTCTAGATTTTTATTAAAAGGGGCTATAGTGGTGCGGGAAAAAACCCTACGCGTTTTGCGGGGAAAAAAACCCTAGTGCTTCCAGGCCGAACCTCACGACATAGGACCTTTTTGAGTATGCAGGTGGAAAGCGCATCCCAAACTGACTTACCACACCAATTTCTGTGCAGTTTTGAGGCCTGTAGCATTTTTTATAAAATTTCAAAATTTTGCATGTTGAAAATTTCCAAGTGACAAAATTTTCCAAATTTTTGACTTGTCATAATTTTTCACAAAAACACTTTTGACCAACGCCGTTTGCATTTTTCAAGAGAGCTATATACCTTTCCTCAATACTTCTGAAGCTCGAAAACTGTGAAAAACGTTGTGGTTGACCTGTGACTAGTCAAAGTTTGTGCGGGAAAAAAAACCCTATTGCGGGGAAAAAAACCCTATTTTGTTTGGCGGCATTTTTTTGCTAAACTCACCCATTGTTGCTACTAAAGTTGGTTCATCTGGGCTAACAACATGCGTAGAGTTCATTACAACCGTTTATTTTGCCGCAAAAGGTCGTTTTTTGTCATTTTGGGCCATACCCCGACACCCCTTACGAAACCTGTTTTGGTGATGTTTCACCAAAATTTGGCATTTTTTGCAATAATTAGGTTTTAGCTGCTGCGTGCCACTTAAATCCAAGAATGATAGACGCGGGCGGTGTTTGTCCGCTGTTTCTAACGTAATAAGCGCAAAAATCTGTTTTTAATGCTTTTAAATACGGAAAAAATGCATATTTGGGCAGAAGTCATTTCTGCCAAAAAAGGTCGATTTTGAAGAATCATTGTGAGTCACATGGATGTCGGAGAAACGGTTTTTTTAGTCCATACTGCAGCCTAAGACTTGTAGAACATGATGAAATTGTCTTTATACTCCCTGCTAATAGAACAACCAGAAAAAGTGATAGGGTTTTTCCCCGCATTAGGGTTTTTTTCCCGCATAGGGTTTTTTTCCCGGAGGTTTCGAGACTCATTACTCAGAAACGTGAGTAGTTACAATCCATTTTATTAGTGCAACAGTTAGGCGAAAGATGGCCGTTATAACAGCCACGAGCATTAATGGATCCGATTTATGTGGAGCACAGGACGACCCGAAAAGTTGAAAATAGGGTTTTTTTCCCGCACCACTATACAGCTATTTTGGAGGCTAGAGATCAGATTGGGGCTTGGCTGACGATGGGGGTTTTCTATATTTTTATTAAAAGGTATGGTAGGAAGCGATTTATGGGCAAAAATAATTCCCCCCCCCCCGACGAACCTTGACCCGGACCGTCTCCAGGTGCTAGTCCAAAAAATGGTTGCACTATTCCACCCCACCCACAACCACATATGATCCTTTTCCTTAAGAATAACAATTATTTATAGTTAAAGCATATGGTCTGAACAAAATTTAGTTTTTAGCAATTTTTTGCTTAACCTTTTAAGGTTGAAAAAACGTAATATATATATACTTGATTATTTAGCGTGTTTTTTCTGAAAACATTGGCAAATGGATAACAGTTCTGCCACAATACCAAATTTTTGTGTAGCAATGTTTTCTGTTAATGCTCAAAAAATCAATGACTACACTACAAGAAGCACACATTTTTCTAAAAACGTGGCGCATAATTTTTATGTGACAAAATATATATGTAGTCCTCAACTCTGTGCTTGGATACTTGACAATAAGATAAATATACATATAACATATACGTATGTATATATATGTATGTAATGTATATATATATATATATATATATATATATATATATATATATTTATTTTTTTTTTTTCTGTTTAGAAAACCCAAGCTATAGCTAATTTAACGACAATGAAGTGGCAATACAAAGAAGAAACTCCTTTTGAGAAGCGAAGAGCGGAGGGAGAGAAAATCAGAAAGAAGTATCCGGATCGAATCCCTGTCAGTTTCTTTTATAGTACATATTTGCTGTAGTGTTTGGCCGATTATTGGTATCGATCACAGATGTACATAGTGGGGGTCTGGGGGGGGGCAAGCCCCCCCCCAGATTTGAAATGCCGGGACAAGCCCCCCCTCAGATTTGACCAGTCGGGACAAGCCCCCCCTCTCTGAAACCCCAAAATCGCTTCAGATCGCCGTAAAATGCTTCAAAAATGACCCCCCCCCCCAAAACACAAACACTCCAAACCCCCCAACCCCCCACACAAACCACACCCCCCCCCCCCCCCCCCCCCCCCCCCCCACCCCCCCCCCCCAAACCCCAACCACCCACCCATCCTTATATAATCGTACGTTGCTCTTGTGAATACGCGGAGGCCGGAGACAAATATATATATTTTACCTACATTACATAACGTTTGCAAATTTTTTGGCGTGCATAATATTTATGTATGCCTGAATACAATTTATGGGTGGATTATTTGTGGTTGTTTTTTATTATATTGTCTGTCTTTTTTAGGTGATAGTGGACAAGGCGCCGAAGGCCCGCATCCGTGACCTGGACAAGAAGAAATACCTGGTTCCCTCGGACCTGACGGTGGGCCAGTTCTATTTTCTCATTCGCAAGCGCATCCATCTTCGACCCGAAGACGCTCTATTCTTTTTCGTCAACAACCAAATTCCCCCAACCTCCGCTACAATGGGGCAACTCTATCAGGTATATAATAGTGGGGCGGGAAAAAACCCTATTTTCAACTTTTCGGGTCGTCCTGTGCTTCACATAAATCGGATCCATTAATGCTCGCGGCTGTTAGAACGGCCATCTTTCGCCTAACTGTTGCACTAATAAAATGGATTCTGACTACTCACGTTTCTGAGTAATAAGTCTCGAAACCTCTGCTGCAGTATGGATTCAAAAAACCGTTTCTTCGACACCCATGTGACTCACAATGATTCTACAAAAATTGAACCTTTTTGGCAGAAATGACTTTGGCCAAATATGCATTTTTTCCGTATTTAAAAGCATTAAAAACATATTTTTGCGCTTATTACGTTAGAAACGGTGGATAAACACCGCACGCGTCTATCATTCTTAGATTTAAGTGGTACGCAGCAGCTAAAACCTAAATATTGCAAAAAATGCCAAATTTTGGTGAAACATCATCAAAACAGGTTTCGTAAGGGGTGTCGAAGTATGGGCCAAAACGACAAAAAACGACGTTTTGCGGCCAAATAAACGGTTTCAATGAAGTCTACGCATGTTTTTAGCCCTGATGAATTAACTTTTGTAGCAGCAATGGGTGAGTTTAGCCAAAAATTGTCACCAATGGGTTTTCCCCCGCACAAACTTTGAACAGTCACAGGGCAACCACAACGTTTTTCACTATTTTTGAGCTTTAGAAGTATAGAGGAGAGGTAACTTTTTTGAAAAATGCAAACGGCGTTCGCCAAAAGTGTTTCTGTGAAAAATTATGACAAGTCATAAATTTTCTAAAATTTTGTCACTTTGAAATTTTTCAACATGCGAAATTTTGATATTTCATAAAAAATGCTACAGACGTCAGAACTGCATAAAAATTGGTGTGCTGAGTCAGTTTTGGATGCGCTTTCCACCTACATACTCAAAAAGGGCTTATGTCTAAAGGCTCGGCCAGGAAGCACTAGGGTTTTTCCCCGCAAAACGCGTAGGGTTTTTTTCCCCGCACCACTATACATAATTATATAGATGCGCTGCTATATTGTTATAATGGTATCTAATCGATTTTATGGTGTTAAATTATTTTTACGCTCAAAAACTTGTTCAGAAATCAGAACTTCAAAAACATTTAGGTTGGTTTTTTTATTTTTTGTCCTTTTTTGGGGATGATTCGGCGTGTTTAGTTTATATATTAAGCTTTCTTAACTTTATGCCATCAACATCAAGTTATATAATTTTATATATTGTATAAGTGTAATTGTATATTATATTAGGTGATAAGGTTGGGAGGGTATATACTTGCTTCCAAAAATTAGTATTCAAAAGTGGGTAAATTGTATTTTTAATGCGACATTTCTAGACTGAATTTTGGTATTTGGTTGACCAGCAGGCAGAAAGGATGTTCAAAAGTTGACCAGAAAGACTATACCTTTTTGTTACATACATGATACATGTTTTTTTTACATAAATGTGTCCTTTTTTAGGATCATCACGAGGAGGATTTGTTTCTGTACGTGGCCTACAGCGACGAAAGTGTCTACGGGGGTCACTGAAGGGTCAACGGCGTCCAAAGTCGTGTAACCCGTCAAACGGACATTGATCATTTGCATGATCATACAATGCTGCTGTATATATTTATATAATATTAACCCTGCACTGTCATACTATTCTTTCCTTTGTTTACTATATATAACGTAATTATACATATTATATACATATTACATTGGTGTGGATATTTTGGAATCAGGATTTGGATTTTTAATGATTGAATAAATTGATTGGATTGATTGTGGAAAAATTGATGTTTTATTTGTTCGTTGAACATATTATAATTTTTGTTGAACATGTTAATGTTTGAATTTCGTAAAGCGAATAATTATTATTAAGCGAATAATAACTAGTATATATATATATATATATATATATATATATATATATATATATATATATATATAATCTTATCTACATATATTTTCACTATTCAGTATACATTTTTTTAAGTGGTGTCACAAAAATTGACTAAATAATAAAATCGAATTCGTAAATGTTGTGTGTCATTACTGTTTTTGAAAAAACTAAAAATTGTTTTTTGCAAAAGTTTACCATAAAATACAGCCACTTAATATGGCGTTAGTATATATCTGCTTTGCTGTTATCAGTGTGAAACTGTACATAGTTTGGTTGGGTTCATACATCTTTGTTTAAGAATTATTATTATTTTTTACAAACTATTAGACTATTATTTAATTTAAAAATTGTTTAAGTTTTAAGACTTTTTGTGTCATGTTGCGTAGTGAACAGACTAGTGGCTATGAATCGACCCTTTTGAAACAGTATGAACTTGATCATTATATATTTATTTGTCCCTGGTGGACTGTTGCGTAGAACTGTCATGTGATTAATCAGTGTCAGTCGGAAAATACTATTAGCTGCTGCAAAACTTTATTCTATTAAAACTGTTTATCGGTGTAAAATATTTTGAATTATCGAAGGGTTAAAATGTAAATGAAAAGTTTACTGGTGTTAGCTGTAACAGTGGTAGGTAGTTTATCTTACAAGCCACAGCAGCAGGTTTTTTTTGTAAATTCGTATTAAAAATGTAGAAAATAGGAAAGGCAGGACCTTTGTTTACTGTAATGCTGAACGCAAAAAACAAGCTTTTGGGATTCGCTCGCCGCTGTCACTGTAGTCTTTTGTGTACATTTATTTACCATTTTTTGTAACCAGCTTTTTGTGATCGTACGAGTACTTAATCATTTCGAGCCTGGAGATCGAGTTTGTGGGTAGCCGAGCGAAGAGGGTCGATTTATGTTTTCAGTTCTTTACTTGGGGCCTGTTCACTAACTCAGATTAACTGGATTAGATCAACTGAATTAACTGGAATAGTTCAACAAAGAAGCTTAAGACATTTTTCAAATTAGACACAGTTGTTCCTCTGTGTTAATTGCATAAGCATGTAAATTCTTAGAAAGATATGAAAATTCTATGTTGTGTTAATTTAGTTAACTCTTTTAATCTAATCCAGTTAATCCGAATTTGTGAATAGCCTCTTGGAAAAATTTGAGTTTTGAAGAATAAAAAATGTAGTGTAGGTTTTTTAGTTTTATTGCTGGATAGTATTGTAAGTATAAAGC
This sequence comes from Trissonchulus sp. WLG1_4, assembly GCA_030248245.1. Classification (NCBI taxonomy): domain Eukaryota; kingdom Metazoa; phylum Nematoda; class Enoplea; order Enoplida; family Ironidae; genus Trissonchulus; species Trissonchulus sp. WLG1_4. Next base: position 22,677 of record JASANF010021023.1, read on the forward strand.
GACCCTCACTAATCGCGTTTAGCTAAGCCCAGTCTATCACAGGATTTTATGAAAAAGTGTTGAAGTTTCATGTCTGTTTCATTTTCGTAAAATAAGTTTAGACTGGGTCTAGTGTTTTTAGTGTGACTTCCTTTTGGTGACATCGGTGTGTATAGGTGTATGATGTCGCGGGATTGGGAAATTTATATACTTTTATATTTGAGTGAGAAATGGAACTTAGTCTAGTTTCGTTTGAACAATGACAAATATATTATCAATTACCATTTGTGAGTTATTTCAGTTGATTTTGATGTTTTTATTCAAATTCCTTAGTGATTTTAGATTACTATTCCAAACTACTATTTACTACACTACTATAGCTGTAAAATTTTAAGTTTAACTGCTGACTACTCTGATTTTTTTCAGGTGCGTAATCAATAAACAAAGTCGTAAATCTCGATAAAACTTAGAATCAAATTTTAACTGATCTGTTCTGTGTAGTTGTTGGGTGTTGAGTGTTCTAGGCGCTATAATAATATTTCGAGTTATCATCTTGGTGTATGTTCTGTCGTGCGCTTGTTCGGTGTCAGTGTAGTAAATATTTGGAAAAAAGATTTGTGCGCTTTTGGCAGTGAAAATAATGTGATAACGGTGTTGAAATGCTGGCTAGTTTACTACGGCTGCAAGATTAACTGTAATTGAATTTGGCGTAGGTTAATACATCTGGCGCAGTAAGCGTGATTTAAGCAGTAACTAGGGTTCTTCCCTGCTTGGCAAATTAAACTGCGGTCGAGCATACAATCCTATTTCGGCTCTCTGGAGTATGATTCAGCGAATTGGAATGACTTGTTGGGCATCCTTAGTTTGAGTACTTTTGTTGACAAAATACTGTGTGTGTGTGTGTGTACCTTAAATGTAGGTACCATTGTGTAAGGATAGCCTAATTTATTACTAGAAATTGTATGAATGCGGGTTGGGGCCATACGTGGGGGGGGGGGCAGGTTCCCCCCGATGATAACCTCACCTCCCGCCAGAATGTTTCAAAGTAGCAACATCGGTGGCTCACGAAGAGAAACTGGGCGGAAAAGTGGCTCACCCCTCTCACAGAACTGGCTAGGTGCACGAATGCTTTATTCTTCCAGTGACAAGGGGGAAGTTAGGCTGTCCGTACCTCCGGTATAGTTAGACTTCGAGTGCCATAATCTTCAAGAGCTAAGGCGATGTTTTAGCCAAGTTTAATATTACGTTTATTTACCTTCCCAAACTATTTGCGACCGGGAGAATCGGAGTTCGGGATGGAAGCCTTGCCATGCCAAGAAAGGGAGGGGGATGCTTACCAGGCAACCCACTTACCTACTTGCCCATGGCTATTTGTTGCTCAACTTTACGGATGGTTTTCACAAAGGTGGTTTCACTAAACCATGGTTTTACGTATTTTTACGTATTACGTTGAAATTTCAAACCTGCAACATAGCAGGTCTCTATTTTGCTGAAATTTCAACTGAGCTAAAACCATGATTTAAGAAAATCTAGGAAATTCGTAACGAATGAGGCGATATTTCGTGATGAAATTATGTGCAAATCATATAAAAACGTACGTATGTAAAACCATGGTTTAGTAAAACCACCTTTGTGAAATCCACCCTACAAGTCTTACAATTGTAACAATGTAAAGGCAAAATCTGGTGATTCGTAATATGATGAATAATCACACTACCAATGCGTATGAGGTTAGATTGTGACCTGATAATTCCGTAATATGCCGGACATGCGGCTGTAAGCATACATGTAAGGGGGTCCAAATTTTGGGGGCTCCTCTCCGGCCAAATTTTGGGGACCCTCTCATCCTGATCGACCAAAAATACCCTATATTTTGCGGAATTTTGTAACATTTTCCCAAAAAAGTGCCATTTTTACTAAATTGTGCCCGAATTTTGGGGACCCTCCCCCCGGCTCCTCGATTTGGGGGGGGGGGGGGGTCCCCCCATCCCCCCCTCATACATGTATGACTGTAAGTAGGAGTCGACTCAAAAGCGTCGCTCTTGGATAGTCTTGAGATGTATTACGATTTACGGAAATTTTTTTCATACATTTGCCGGCTGAATGTACGCTAACGCTACGTTATAGTATGAATACATAGCTTTTAATAGTCATGGTGTGTATATTGATTTGTATTGGGTGTTTCAGCTTCTGAATGCTGTATCGACCTGTGTGCTCAGCAGTACGGAGAACCATTCTTTTTGATAAATCCAGTACCGTTCAGGTAATGGTTGTGAACCAGACATAACTGCGCAAAGCATTTTGGGCCCCTCTCCCCTCCATGATGTAGCCCTGAGCTCACTAATTTTTGACTCCATCGCCCATGACTGACACAGTTTTTACCTTTTTTGGGTCAAAAAATTGCAATTACGTCTTGCAAAATTGCAATAGCTTTTTTAAGGGATGTTACTTCGACTTGTTCATATGCGTAAAATACAATTACTTACCACAGAGATTTTAGCCGAAAATTTTGCACACGCCTAATCCTTTACTTGTCTTTTACTTCTGGCAGGGTCCCCTCTGAGCCCCCTCCCTCCCCTGAGACTGAATTTGGGGGGGTCTTCCCACCACCCCCCACTACGTTACATATGTTGTGAACTATTTTTTGAGTCAAAAACTAACGGTGTCTTTTACTTGAATTTTTTGCTACCTAAAAAATGCCCGTCCTACACTTTCAGTTTTTAAACGTATGTACTTTTTGGAGTTTTTGGAACGGACAAGATATGTGGATATTGTGGTATTTATAGATATTTGTGACGGTTTGATTATGTTAATTTCAAAGTATGGAGTAGAAAACAAGTGTATATTTTATTTAAATTTGTAAATGATTGGCCAACTGTACAATTTTAATACATCCTCATGTTTTTTAGGGTCGAGTTGAAAACGTATTAATTAACTAGGATCAAAAAAGTTCACTTAAAGATAGTGTTTATGTATATGTTTTATATACATATGACCAAACTGTCGGGTTTAACAGCAAAAGTATTTGTCCAAAAAACCAGAAACGGGCTTTATTTTTGCAGAAGTGCGGGTTTTTTAAACGTGTATATATAATACATATATTTTATGTGCAAACATATACGCTTGTCTCTGATACACACTTGCATATGGGGCCCGTATATATAGTAGAATTCATAAGGTGTATATATTTTGTGTACTATATTATTTCCCTTTGTGTGTTCAAAATCTATGTGCACATGAAATTTTAAGAGGAAATTTCAATTCACATTTATCGCGTATTTTTGTCGTCTAACGGTTTTTGAACAGATGTCAGAGGGCATGTTTTTTCGTGATGATATTTTTTCAAATGAGTATTTATGCAACATTTTATGTTTAAACAACGTACGTATAACGGGCCACAGTGTGAAAAAATGACTGACTGTGCTCGGATGACTGCAGTAAACGGATTCGGTTACTGTTTTGCTGTGCGATCACTTATCTAAACATTGATGTACAAAACTGGATGCATTGAAGGTGCCCTGAAACCTGAAATGTGTGCCTGATGGCTTTAAAATGTCCTGGAAAATTTTTCGATGTTGAATTTTAGAAGTGCGGCTAGGGCTGCGCAAAACTGGGGGGTGGTGGTGCTCAAGCATGTTTCACACGATGAGGAATTTGCATGGGGTCGGGGTGTCACAGGATACATGACGCCCTAAGGACACCCCATCATGGGTGCCACATGGGGCGCCCCACTGGGGGATTTCGGGCGTTTTCCCACATCGCGTGAAACAGGCTTTATACATTTCAATTCCATCGCCTTTCAAACTGCAGATTTTTGCAAAGTAAACATATTGCCATAGCTGTACAGCAGCCTCAAATTATGAACTATGGTCCTTAAGAGCCGCGGTTCAGATAGCAGTGCGCAGAAACTGCATATCACCAATGTTTTCACACAATTTTTACGATGCATATTGCTTATACAAAAGTAAAGGGCGACCATACGTGGGCAGCTTAGGGGTGGGGGGTGCGGAGCAATTTTTCCGGCCATTTTTGCTTCGTGACCGATTTTTGCGGGGGTGAAGATGCCTTCTGGGGGGGGGGGGGGGTGGTTGGGGATGGGTGAAAACCCGCCCCCAGACCATGTATGGGGGCGACCGAAAAAATTGAGGAAAAGGATCGATTAAATTGATAGGGAGCTAAAGTCAGGGCTCCCCGCAAAAATGCCAGATCTGAATTTTCCGAAAAATTTACATTTTAACGAAAAAATTTGAAACTTTCACGTTTTCCTGACTTCAAGCCTTTGAATTTATGGGACACACCCATTTTGAAAACTTCCAAAAAATGGTAGAACAAGTCCCGTGCACAGGTATGATGACTAGGGCTGTAAAATTTTTTATTTTAGCCATATACAGTCCCTAAACATAAATCCAAACTTCAGCAATCTTGACGGATACATTAGCTATTAGCTTTCTTTAGTGTCACGTCTTCCTAAACTGATCATTTTTTAAATTATATCAACTTGTTTTAGCACTTTTCACGCCTGCTAGTGCCCAGCCGAGGCATGTCTGACGAGGTCGCCAAGGCTCAGGCCCTGGGGGACGCCGGACACCCCGTGGGCGGGGACACTATATTCGGCAAGATTATTCGCAAAGAAATACCAGCTGATATTCTGCACGAAGATGAACAGGTGCTTGAGCGTACATGTTTACGGGGTCTCGGTTTACCCCCCCCCCCCATGTATATACATCTGTGTGCGGGAATGTCGTAGTATTCTGTTGAAAAGAACGGATAAGACATAATAAAGTTATAAAAACAGTTACACTACGTAAAGTTACAAGTTAATCTATGACCATTGGATTTGACTTTGATTGTTTTTAGCACAGTATGCAACTTAGCGCAGCGTTGTAGAAGTAGAAATAAAAAAAGTGACGATCAGTTTTAGATGAAATAAATAACAGCCGATAGAGCATAAACTATAATTTAGATTATTGTCCTGATGGTTTGGAATTGTAAATCGTGGTTTGCCTTACGTAATTGTCTTAATTAATTATTTAAAAAACACGCATGAAATATATGCATCAATTTCAGTAAGTTGATCAATAATATCGTCTATTGTACCAGTTTTGATTAAACTGTTAGGGTGGATTTCACAAAGGTGGTTTTACTAAACCATGGTTTTACGTACGTTTTTATATGATTTGCACGTAATTTAATTACGAAATATCGCCTGATTCGTTACGAATTTCCTAGATTTTCTAAAACCATGGTTTTAGCTCAGTTGAAATTTCAGACCTGCAGCACAGCAGGTCTCTGTTTTGCTGAAATTTCAACTGAGCTAAAACCATGGTTTTAGAAAATCTAGGAAATTCGTAACGAATCAGGCGATATTTCGTAATGAAATTACGTGCAAATCATATAAAAACGTACGTAAAACCATGGTTTAGTAAAACCACCTTCGTGAAATCCACCCTTAGAATTTTTGTCTATCTATATACAAGATTTATAAGGGTCAGTTTGATCCTGGTCCAACTAATTTAATGCTGTTTCTTTTATTTCAGTGTGTGTGCATCCGTGACATCAACCCTCAGGCCCCGACCCATTTGCTGGTGATCCCCAAGGAACCCGTCCAGGGTCTCAGCAGTACCACTGACGCCCACGCTGCGGTAAATTATTCAGTGCAAGTGCAATGCTAGTATCGGTTGGCGTAGGCTGAAATATGATTAGGGCCTTTTCATAAACTATATTAACTGGATTAGATTAACTGGAGTAACTTACGCAGCTGAACATAAGAATGGCGAAGTTGATACAAAACTATATGTGGAATGATTAAACCGTATCATCTGCATTAATTGTTTGCGAAATTTTTTTTGAAAAATGTTGGTTGTTGAATTTATGTTAAGCTTATGTTTAGTTACTGAAGTTAATCTAGTTGATATTAGTTTATGAAAACTCCCTTACAAATGTAACAAATTATTTGTGATTGGTCTAGCCATTAAGTCGGACTGGTTCCAATCAAGTGAATCAAGTGAACTTTTCCCGCATGTTTGTATTTGTTTTGTTTTATATAGCTCTTGGGCCATCTGATGGTGATTAGCAGACAAGTTGCTGAGAAAGAAAAGCTAAATGGTGGCTACAGAATAGGTAAATGCTTATTTTAATGGTGTTTCGCAAAAGAATTGTAATTTAACAAAAAAACTGACCGCGTTTTGGAGTGTTCAAGTGCCTAAACGTTGGGTCAGCCCCCCCCACCCAGAGGTTCAACAATTTCGTTATAGCCCCCCCCCCGCCAATAGACTTCGACCGTGAGAACATATTACATGCATACATGTGACGGCGTCAAAATTTTAGGGGGGCCTCTCCGGCCAAATTTTGGGGATCCTCCTGCTCCCCTGATTGACCAAAAATACCCGAAATTTTGCAAAATTTTTCCAAATAAGTACCATTTTTACTAAAGTTTGCCCTTCGGGATCCTCCCCCCGGCCCCTCGACTTTGGGGGGTGGGTCCCCCCATCTCTCCCTCATACCTGTATGCATACATGATACATGTATGTTTCCGCATTGCGTATGTTTTTCAATATGTCACAGTAGCGTAATAGGCAAAGTGTAATAGTAGCGTAATAGGTGCCTGAATCAGTATTTCTATTTGTTTTTTATTATGTGTTTATTATATGTTTTTTATTATTTGTTTGGCTTGTTTTCAGTGATCAACGACGGTGTGCACGGAGCTCAGTCTGTACCTCATTTGCATGTTCACGTGATTGGAGGACGACAGATGCGATGGCCACCAGGCTAATACAGGATTCCCTTAGATTTCGTTCTGGAAACACATTCGATATCGGCGACTATTAAACTAAATCTTCTCCAAACATTGAGTATTACACGCTATGATGATTATGTTTAGTATAAATAATGAGACAACCAGAAGTTTACAGTGATTTGTAAATTTTTATTATTATCGAGTGTTTTCAGTAGAATAAGTATTCATTCTAATTAGCTGAACTGTCTGAACCTAGTAATAATTAGTAATTTAAAAATTATTTAATATTATTAACTTTGACTGACCCTGACCATTTTTGACAGATTTTTGATACTTCTTAAATTACAATTATTGACGCGTGATGTTTCTAAAAGCGCTGACATGCGATTGTTCAAAAAAATTCACATTCAACATCTGTAGACGCAGGGTTTTTTTACTTTAATTTTACTAGTTATATTTTTGTGAGTGAATCATTTCACGCTTAAACTTTAGCACTTTATTTTTTTACGGAAATTTTGTGAAACAATCACAGCAGAAGTTTTTTCTAATCAGCTGACGCCTGACACACCTTTGACGTGCAATATTTTGGCTCTGATAATTTCTGGTTCCAGATTAGTCATATTTTTGCTCTGCTGTTACTGTGTTGTTGGTTCAGTAAAATGTAATGTTATCACGTCATATGCCAGGGTTATCAAATATATACTGTGTTACCACACTATTAATGATTTTAATAGGTATGTATATAGGCCATAGGGTATGTATATGTAATGTGTATATACTACAATAGCTATGTGCGTATATGAGAACTGTAGGTGCCTGTAGAGGATTGGTACGGACTACGGAGCCTTAGTTGTGACGCGTAATGGTAAAGCCAGGCACACCAGACTTAACGTAACATTGTAGCTATAATTTTTTGTGAATAGTAGGTGTTTACGTATGTCTGGCCAAATTTAGAGTACTTTTTTCCAACTGTTTTAACCCTTCGATGCCCAGAGCATCTCACTCTAGGCAGCCTGATTATGACACCCTCTAGTTTTTTGACCATTGCTCGAGTTACGTGCATCGTAGAGAGATCGCAAAACCACCGTTCCATAGTGAAATGAATGGTGAACAAAACATAATGAGACGATTAAGGGTCTAGGGCGCACCGTTTTTGCGTTATAAGCGCTCAAAGTTGAAACTTTATGCAAATTTTGCGCCATCGCTCAGGTATAATATGTACCTCACCCTAGAGTATTAACACAAAAGCTGTGCGCTTGCCATAGTTGAAGGCTAGCAATAGAGTACAACGTTTGCTGTATCTGATGCACATAAAGTTGACTGCTGGCGGCGCAATCCAAATTCTTAATGAGGCCACGAAGAAAATACCACTTTTGCGATTAAAAAAAGTTAAATTTGCACATTGCTTAGTGAAGCATAGATTTTGTTGGGTGGCAGTAGGTTCAAATTTGGGCCTCTCTCTAAATACGAAGATCTACACTTTCTGAAAAAACAGTTTGCAGTTCAGCTGATTAGAATAAACAAGTCAAGTTTTATAGCCCCCGTTTAGGTATTCATCACGTGATGTGCCAATTGGCAGCTCCGGGAACTAAAGGGTTATCTCAGGACCAATAGGCCCCAGGCTGTTGCAGTTAAGGGGGTCGTGTCGCGAAAGCAGTCGATTTTGCGCGACTATAAAACTTTTTCAATGAAAGATAGGTCATTGTTCTTTATATATTCTAAAAATATGTTTCAAAGCAAATATTTTTGCCAAGTTTCAGAAAAAATGATGCACCATACAGCTAGCAGTGAGGTCGCAAAGTCGGAAAAATGACGTTTTAATAACCTATTCACATTCGATAATTTCGTCACAATTAAAAAACTTTTTGTTTAGATTCTTTACACAAAGTAAAAGCACATATACTCTAGTTTATGCACACAAAATTTAGTGCAAATTGCTTGAGTGGTTGTGGAGTAATGGCTGTTGGAACTGTGAAACTGTGCGTAACCTGTGAAGTAGCAATAATGATAAATTCTGAAAAATTTAGACACTTATTTTGAAATCAAAAGAAAAACGAACCTTTATTTTTCATTTTTCTTATTTGTGGCAAAATATTGTGCGTCAAAACATTACATGTACTTCACAAGCTGGCCAATCTGATATCTGGCTTGATTTTTTGAACTTTTATGTCTCTATTGTGTGATATCTGGCTCACAAATGGTGATTGGTTAAAAATATTGGTAGATATTGGTAGTCTAGTGTCTGGCAGTATTTATTTGACACCATATGGCATTTCACTAGTTTCTCAGTGAACGTACAATTTCAAAGCAAAAAGTTCTCATTTTGCAGCCTATGAGCAAAACTGCTTTGGCGACACTACCACCTTAAGTGTAGCAGCATGTGTGACGCTGTGAACGCATACGGCTGTTATAGAGAGGCCAAGGAATTCTCAACAGCCACAACCCTAATATATAGTATATATGGCCGCCGCGTATTGTTTTGGAGACTGTCTGCCACGGATCTAAAATGAAGGCAAGGTACTAGGTAGTAGTGATGTTAAAGTTGCCTTACGAGTTTCAGTTTAAGTTTCAGCTTCAGTTTCAGCTCTAGATTAGTTTCAGTTTCAGCTGTAGTTTCAGCTCCATCGAAATTTTAGTTTCAGTTTCAGCTGTAGTTTCAGCTCCATCGAAATTTTAGTTTCAGTTTCAGTTTCAGCTCTAGATTAGTTTCAGTTTCAGCTGCAGTTTCAGCTCCGGCGAAATTTTAGTTTCAGTTTAAGTTTCAGTTTCAGCTCCAGAAGCATTTAGTTTCAGTTTCAGTTTCAGTTTTGCTATATTTTGTTTTCGTCACACTTTTCTACGTAGCGTATACGGTCGTCGACGTTGCCTTGTGAAGCCCCAAGCTTACATTAATGAACTATGTACATAAGATAAGATACATGATAAGATAGCGCGAACTCTCGGACCTTACTACTGTTATTTAGCTAGGTAAATAGTTAAATGCTAAATTATTTAGCTAGCAGATTTTTACTAGCTAATAGTTAATAGCTATTAGTTAAATTCTTCTAGTTAAATGAATAGTTAAGTTAAAATCAGTCAGGAATAAAACTAGGATTTTAACTAGGCAATTTAACTAGATTTTAACTAGCTGGCCAGATATCGTGAGAATCCTATCTGCAGAAATTTTGCATCTTTGTCTCGTGTATTTGCTAGTGTGTAGACGTGGTTTGTGATAATAATGTGACTACAGGTGGTGGTATTCGTATTGGTGTAGACTTGGTTTGTGATAATAATGTGACTACAGGTGGTGGTATTCGTATTGGTGTTTAAATTTTGTACGAATTGAATACTAACTTGAGGGTATTTTACGGGCGATTCCTCCTTTTGTACAGACTCTTTTTTCATAACGGTCAAATACTCAAATAGGCGATCTAAACGGCAGTACGGCTGTTTGTTACGACTTACGACAGTAATCAGGACTATATCAGCCGTATGCCGGTTTGGCGTTCAGCCTTAAGTCCGTTCACCAGAATTAAAAAGCACTATCTCAGTAGAGCAAAAGAATTTAGAATATATACTAATAAATATATTGCAGTTTTGCTCGCATGTCCACACAGTTACAGTACTGTGCATAAAAAAAGTTCCTGTTTGTCGACGAGCTTCATCCGTCGCGAAAAGTGACCAAGGTTGGCAGGAAAGTGACGAACAAAAATTTGTTAAAAAGTGCTCCAAAACACATTTTCAATGTAAAAAAGTGAAAAATTGTTAGTCACTTTCTGGTCACGGTTCTTCACTTTTCACGAAGGATGAGCTTTTCGTACGCCGACGAACAGGGAACTTTTCTACGCACAGTACCTACTGTAGGCAGGAAAGTTTTAGTTCAAACTAAATTTGGCTTAGCTCAGCCTTGGCAGGAGAATTAGACTCAGAAACTTTTCTGTTAACTAGCGCAAAACCAGTTCTACTAAAACGACTGTAACTCCATTAGTACTAGTAAATTTTTGCGCAAGAGTTTGCTATTTCTCGAATTGACACACCCAGTCGAAGCGTTTCCAGGTATTGCGGAGTTTCTAGCACGTCTGTGGGCTGAGAAATTGAAGGTTAAAGATCAGTCAAAATTTCAACTTTGACTGTCAAATTTCTACAGTACTGTGCAAAAAAATTTTCCAGTTCGTCGGCGTATGACGAGCTCCATCCGTCGCGAAAAGTGACCAAGGTTTGCCGGAAAGTGACGAACAAATTTTTTTCTAAAGTACTCAAGAACACATTTTCAATGTTAAAAAAATGAAAAATTAAAATTTTTCTGTTCGTCACTTTCCGGCCACCGTTCGTCAATTTCCGCTAAGCTTCGTCACTTTTCGCGAAGGATGAAGCTCGTCGTACGCCGACGAACAGGGAACTTTTTACGCACAGTACTGTATATATTCGTACGTTCCAATTTATTCCCGGTTGCTTTGAAACATATGCGTCGAAATCGAAAGAAAGAAGAGGGTTAATGTTGAGAGTGCATGCTTTTACCCTGGCTACAGTTTAGGAATGAGTTGCGACTTGCGACCAAATAACTGACTGAAACTGCTGAACCCTGAGACAAAGGTAGCGTCATTGCTGTGACTGCTCGTTGTATTCTTGATGCTTATAATTTGTTTTTTTCTGAAGAAATCGGGTATTTCTTTTTGTCTCAGAGTTTTTGGTTTTAGTCAAGCTATTTTTTCCTCCGTGGCTTTTGGAATCATTATGTTTGCAAAGTACTAGCAGTTGCTGCCATAATGCAACAGTCCTCAACTGTTGAAGAGTTCGTTTCCACTTAAATAACATATCCTAGTTAAATATCTAGTTATATTTATTTTTCTGCCAGCTAATAGTTATATTAAATGAAAGTAAATAGTTTTATGTTAAAAAAAATTTGCCGCTAGTTAAAAGCTATTAGTTTTATTAAAAATTTTTACCGATAGTTAATAGTTTATAGTTAAGTTAAAATAAAATAGGCTAGCTAAATAACA
>JASANF010021025.1:0-26420 GCA_030248245.1 Trissonchulus sp. WLG1_4
AAACAAGCAAACTCTTTTCGGCAAAAGTATTCAGTAGCATTTAACATATACTTTCCAAGTACATTACCAGAGGCGATCGTAAAACCTGGTCTGGGCTAGCTAAAGTAACACTTATGTACTTAATTTTTATGAAAAGAGTCTTTTCCTTGGCAGCCATTCATGCTGCAAAATTTTAGTGAAAAGATTTCAGCAATTTATATATGTGTAACTATTCAGTAAGTTTTATAACTGAATTTTAGGTTTTACTATCTAATTTAATAATGATATTATGCATATTTGATTTGGTCTGTAGTTACTTTGGATACAGCAATACTGTATTGTCGATTTCAAATAGAAACTATTTGCTGTGCAGCGTAAGAACTTCATGGAATCTGCGTGGTCGATGGTTAGTGTGTTAGGTTCGTAAACGTAAGGTGACTGCATCGAATCGTAGTGAATAACTTTTGTCAAACTTTTGCATCTTTCATTTATCAACATGCACGAGAGCTCCACTGCAAACTCACTGCATTACAAGGCATTTCAGGGGTGACAGATGCATATCACTGACATAAGACGTGCAAAACACACTCCGCACATCAACACTTTAACGTTAACACTGCATTAGGATTCCAGAATCAAAATTAAAGACCTGTTGGGCTGTGGCCCAACAGGAAAAAGAAGCAAACAGTGGCATCGCAGAGTAAAACTACGACACCACCATGACCATAGCTCTTCTGCTGAGTGTGCATAAAGCAAAAAGAAAAAACGGAAGATAAGACAAACAAATAGTATAAAGGAACACACTACTGCAAAACCGACAGTCAACAAAATAGTATAAACGTAAAAGAAATGAAAGAACTAAAATGTCTAATACAGATAAAAATTAAAGAAGAAAATAAAAGAAGTTACAAAACAGGAGCGTTGAAGGGATCTTAGAACAGAAGTCTGTCTTAACCAAAACTAAACAAGTACAAAGGAAAGCAAAAGCAAAAGAAGATAAAATAAAACATAAGATCCCAAAGATTAAAAGAATACCAATTGTGAAGAATTGAACCCAGGGGTGGACGCGGGTCAGAATTCTCGACCCGCGACCCGACCCAACCCGCGGCTCTACACTCATGGGTAACCGGCGACCCAACCCGCGCCGTAAAAACCGACCCGCGACCCACTTTGACCCACCACTCTATACCTAACCATAACGTATGTACATATGGAGTACACAGGACGTAGCCAGGATTTCGAAAAGGTGGTCGCACCTTGTCCACTTTTTTGTTCACTTGCACAAACTCACTATTGCTGGGTCTGAAGACGTCAGCCCCAGAATCCAATTATTTTTACACTTATTGGCGAAGTGGCTTACATAACAAAATGTAAATTGGTCATTTAAATTAAATAAACTCACTGTTGCGGGGGTCTGGCGGCGGCAGCCCTCTGGAAAAAACGAGGTGTTTTCAATTTTTGGACAAAATTGGTCAACTGGCAACGTATCAAAAATTTTTTCCGACAGTAAAATTAAAAACAAAAGATGGAAACTTTAAGACAGTAGATGACACAAGTGCAGCATAACGTACTCTTAATGATTAATAATGTACTCTAAATATATATACAGGGGCGTAGCCAGGATTTTGAAAAGGGGGGGTCGCACCTTGTCTACTTTTTGAGTCACTTTTGGTTGCTCACTCAGTGATAGCAACTTTAAAGTTGAAGTGAACTTTTTAGCAATTTTACTACTCACACGCGCATTGTAAACGGAAGACCAGTAAGCCATGTTGCAGGGGTTTGGGGGCGGCAGCCCCCAGAAAAAATTGGGGAAATTTTTTGATTTTTAGGCCAAATTTGGTCAATTGGAGACGTATCGGAAATTTTTTCCAAAAGTAAAATTAAAACTAAAGATGGTAACGTCACATCAGACAGTGTGTTGCACAAGTATATAAATGTAGCATAATGTACTCGTATCATACATGCATGGGCAACGAAAGATAATAACAATGGATGGTAAGCCACAGAGTCGCAGCTGGGGGTGAAAGCCCCCAGAAAAAAATTTTGGCAAAATTTTTATATTTAGGCTAAATTTGGTCAATTGGAGACGTATGAGAAATTTTTTTACGCTGGGCGATAAAAACCAAAGGGGTGACCCTTGTTGACAATATCTTCAGGTTCGACCATAAGGGGGGGTTGCGACCCCCGCGACCCCCTCCCTGGCTACGCCCCTGTATATATAGGGTTTGACGAAAGTTGATAACAAATAAACAAGGAATAGTAAGCCACAGAGTTTGCAGGGGTCTGGGGGCAGTAGCAGTAGACCCCGGAAAAATTTTGAGAATTTTTTAATTTTTAGGCCAAATTTTGTCAATTGGAGACGTATCCGAATTTTTTTCGGCCGGGCTATAAAAACCAAGAGGGGACCTTGGTACCTAGTTTTTTCAGTTTTCGAGGGTCGGACAAAAATGTTTCGACCCGCGCAGCTTGCAGTGGGTACCCGCCGGTCAAATTTTCCGACCCAACCCAACCCAACCCGCGGGTACCCACGACCCGCGTCCACCCCTGATTGGAACTAACAGAACGAAGAAGCAATAAATGAAGCAAAGAACACAAGAAGAAGAAGAAGAAGAGGAAAACTTACCATCTAGTCTGTGATGTTCTAGGGTACCCAACCTTTTGCAGTTTCCACGCAGCTTGATGTTAACCTATGCCAGGTCAACATAGTTCTTTGACTCTAACCATTATTGGCGGGTAAATGTTTAAAAAATCCGTGTAAAAATTTTCTGTTTTGTCGATCTCCGTTGAGTGTCGACAAAGTTTTGACACATAACTGATTGTGTATGCATGCTCTCCGACGTCCAAAAAATTTAGAGAGTATCACAAAAAGATGCTTCACAACACCCAGTCCAATATTGAATATAGGCGTCATTCATCTACGCTAAAATACCAAAGAGACGCAGTATTTTGTCTGGTACTCTGCTTAAATCCCATTACATAGACTGTACCTAATATTTATATATTTGGAATTTGGTGACCAAACTGTTTTTAATTTAGCTACCTATCACATATCTTTTTGAAATTGCGGAACTTAAGTCAGAGCCTATTTAGGCATAAAAATGTGCTCCCATCCAACTAAGCTAAAATGACTAAACTTGCATGGAAAAAGTCAACATCAAATATTTATGCAGTTGAGCTATTACATAAATCAGGCGCCATTTGGCTGCCGAGGTCAGTAACGCATGCATAAATTCTGGCAGCTGCTTTCATGAGCTTAAGAAAAAATTAAAGATCAGTCATCGTAGGCGCATTGCTTAAGAACCTTTTGGGCGTGGTTATTAACAAACATTTTATTGAGTTGGCAATGGCAAGAGTATAAGACACTCTTTCCAGGGCAAAAAAGTTACACTTTAATGAAATTAAAAAACTTACGGATCTTACTTTAACTGCAAAAAAAGTTAAAGGCCTTCTTTATTTAACTTAAATTGGAACAACCTTACTTTAACTTTAACTAGTTTTTTTGAAGTTATATAACAGTCATCTATTTTCGGTTTACTTTAACTTTAGCTTAAATTGACGCCTGAGCCTTACTTTAACTGTAACTTTAACTTGAATACTTGTTGCCCTACTTTCCAATTTCCATTCCACTAACCCACAACAACACGGTATACCTATAGGCTATCCCCCGTCAGGGACTTATAACCAACAAAAGCGCAACCACGGCTAGAGGGTCGGCCATGTAGCCAACTTACGGTTACTGTCAACGTCAAGTTAGCGTCTGCCAGAGCAAACCCGATAA
The DNA here is from genome assembly GCA_030248245.1 of Trissonchulus sp. WLG1_4. Taxonomy (NCBI): domain Eukaryota; kingdom Metazoa; phylum Nematoda; class Enoplea; order Enoplida; family Ironidae; genus Trissonchulus; species Trissonchulus sp. WLG1_4. The sequence goes on from JASANF010021025.1 coordinate 3,758, forward strand.
AACTGACACAAAATTCCACAACAATTTGGTGGAAGTTTCGTATGGGAGATTTGGTGGGTGTGAATTTGGTAGTGACTAGTGAGAATACACGCTTCGGTGCAAATTTGCACCAAACGTTGAGGTTGGTGGACATTTGGCCTTGGCGCAAGTTTGGTAATGTTCGTGTAGTAAACTGGCCTTTATGTGTCCGCCACGGAATACGAAATGATTTGTCGGATTATAACACTAAACAATGTGTGCTAGTCTAAAAATGATAAACTATAAATAGTAGAAAGCCACGAGACAGTATAATAGGATGAAATAATACGAAGGGGAGCCAAGGATAGGGAGCTAAGAATTCGGTAGGGTAGTATTTGTTGGTGTGGGCACTTGCATGGCTTTCATTATATGATATTTTCTGAACTTGTCGCTATACTGCTTGGTTCGATCTGTTTATACTTTTTGGTCTTGTGGTCACACGTCGGAAGAATGATTGATCAACTCGAGCTTGTCGATCTTATTGCAAATAAGTAATAAAAATGAAAGAAATCACAGCTCACCGCCGAATTGGTTGCTGACTATAAGTAAAAAGAATTAACAGACAACTTAAAAAATGTAATTAAATTTATTGATAATAAAAATATTGCTAACATAGAATACTCAATTTTAATTCTACCCCTATTTATACAGCACTACAATCAACTCAAACACTTAAAAATAGATACAATAAAAGCTAAATTCGACTTCCAGTAAATTAAATAAATAATATACACCAGAATACAGGTTATTCAATAACGTACGCGAACACTAAATGAATGTATAGACGACACTGGGCCACATCATAACAAGTACTGTACAATCTTGTTAGCTTTCAGTATTCAGTCCTAAAATTTTCAAGTTTTCAAACGATTTTTTTTCATTTTAAAATAACGAAAGATATAAGAAAATTTTTTAGAAACGATGCTTTGAGAAATTACTTACAAAAACGTCAAAATCCAACTCACAAGCAGATTAAACGAACCCTATTAAAGAACAAGTTATTAGTGCTTACTATGCCATCGTTGTTTTGGCTCCATAACTCCAGGAGGGTAGGTATTTTAGTTTCGTTCCTGAAATCCCGTTACTAAGTCCTCTTCTGTTTCAAGAATAGTTCATACTTTACCGTAAGCAAAAAGTATGATCAGCTATTACAAAACACTTAATAGCAGTTCACAGACAATGTTTAGTGTGTAAGCTAGACTAGCCGATGTCTATAAATGCGCAAAAAAATCATCGTCGTATCTACGGACAAGGACAAAGACAAGTATGAACTAAATATCTTTCGTTTTCTCAAGTGGTGCAACTATTTCTGTCAGATTTTACACAATATTAAATTAATGAAATTAATTAATATTAAATGGTTGTTATGGCTAGTATATTATAGCCAGCGAAATTTAATAAATCTAATATTTCATAGCTAATAACTTTTCAAGTGCATAAAATATTAGACTTTCAGATGTCGATTCAAGAATTTTTTCAAGCATTTATGTCAAAAAAGCATCATGAATACTGCTAAAAAATTTCTATATCTTCTCTCGAACTTAAAAATTCATCTTGAAAAACAAATTAATGCTAAACAGACCTGATGACAATAATTGACACATGCTGAACATTAACGCATACGTACAATACAATATATTATTATTCCAAATTGATCGAAGCAAGTGAGCCAATAGGAATGTTAAAAATACTAACGGGGGGTGGGAGAAAACAAACGAACCCAACCAGAGGTCAAAATAACAAAAAAATTATTGACAAATCAAATATCAATTCAAAAGCAACTGTAAAAAATATATGCTGACAAAGTGACAAATATCGTTCTTATCTATAATCTGTATATTAGTAACCTAATACGATGTCAATGTATGACAATGCATGTCAATTACTCAACTACTACAAAAACTACAATTTGCTGACAAAAGCTCATTTATTTACTGTCTTTATAGTAATTTTCATGACTGTTTAAATTGAAAATAATTTTCACAAGTACATGAAGAGATCTACTTCTTGGTTAGCTATGTAAACGCGAACATTTATTTATCTCACACCAAAAAAACCATGCAGGCCAACTTCACGCATAACAGACATTATGTGTTGATTACCAATTTCAAGCACAGGTCTAAAATATTAGCCAACCTTCTCTCATATCAATCATGGTATGCGTAATTTTATCTTAGGAGAATGAAAATAAATAAACTAACTTCAAGACTTCTCACTAAGAAGACTGAATAAGTCGTGAAAAATCCGCTAAAATGGGTGACTTTGCAAAAATTTTTATCCGTTCTGCATTATAGAAACACCCTCCAAATTTCGAAGAAATGGTAGAACAATGATACCTGTGTACACTTTAGTGGATATTACTTAAATAATTTTAACAGACCAGTGTCCCACCGACTTGACTTGTGCACTTGTTTTCAAGGACGTTGCACAAAATATGGCATGGGCGCAATTGTATAAAGATTTGAACAGCCTTTGATATCAACGGCGGTTAAAAACAACGGCCGCTGAAATTAATAGAATATTATATAAATAGTGAAATGGTGTGATTTTAATAGGAAAAAATTTGAATTTCAACCGTGATTTTACACAGAAACCTTCGTTAAGATAAACTGTCGGTGAAATAGGCACACAAAACTCTTTTGAGAACAAAAATAAGTCAAATTCATTCGTATCGCACGTATCGAGTAACCTACTTTTGATTAGGATTAAAGAATTGAATAAATTAAACTGAAATCGAAAGTACTTCACATAAAGGTGATTGTAAGCCGTCTTTTTTCCAAAACAATACTAAGAATTGCCCAGCAGTTTTATCTTAAATACAGCTTACAACCTAAAATATTATAACTAACTGACTAATTATAATAATAGTAGCACGAACAAGCTTACACTTTACGTAAACCGAAAAAATACCAATAAAGTAAAAATACCAATAAAAACAAATATATCATACAAACTTGCAAACCATAGTCAAAAGCAATCATAATAATGTGTACAAAATTATTTGCAAAAATATCACAATTAAATACGTTAATAAGTTATACACAAACGACAAGACGCGAGGTCAGATCATGACTGAAAATGGTGAAGTGTGCCTTGCAAATTCTCCACAATCTAAAACATAACACCAAAAAATAAAGTTTATCAATTAAAAATATTCCACACCAAAATCTAATTTATTACCATATAATTACCGGCATTTTAGTGTGAGGGTGGCGACGTAATAAACATTGGTGATTTGCACAGTTTTGCGCCCTGTTACCGACACCACAGCTGTTTTGAACCATTTATCCATAATATGCTGATGTAGCTGTAGTTCAGGTCGCCGTCTGAGGAAGGAATACCACCCATCTATTAGCATCTATGCTCATCCTTTCTTTCTGACGACCAAACCCGGGCAGTATCCTTCCAGCGCGAGATCGGCTTCTTTCGCAGAGGCCGACGGAAGAAAGCTAAGCAGAAAAAAGACATAGTCTAAAAAGTATCAAATGAACTAGTCTGATTACGATTGTGCTTACATTTTGATAGAATCGTATTTGTTCTTGCAGGAAGCCGGTCATGGCCTCCCGAGTGTCCCTGATGCGTTCGTCCTGCAGATGGTTCATCTCGGCCAGCATGGCATAGGAGATGGAGTCCACGCGATGGCGGATGGCGTCAAAGTCACCCGCACTGATCTTGCCCTCCTCGCGCAGACGCTGGTGGTCGCGCAGTTTGCCCAGTGCCGACTAAACATAACCAGAAATTCTCAAGGGAGGGACGGGGGGACCCCACGGAAAAAATCGAAGGCCCGTAAATTAGAGAAAAATAGCGTGAAGAAGGCAGTTTTTCAAAAATTTCGTAAAACTATTTGTCGGAAAACAGAATCTTGAGTGTATCTAATTTATAGTCTTTTCTCATGCGAAACTAAACAAGCCAACTAACTCTACCTTGTGCGTTTGGACCATTTCTGGCATTTGTACCAACAAGCCTTTGTGTGTGTATAGAATATCCATCAGGGGGTCAAGATCAAGTCGAGGCTGAAATAAATTATCTCAATTTAAGTAAAGCTTCAGTTACAATCGAGTGTCCACCGCCAGGTACGCTCAATAAATAATAATTGTGTGACGTTACTTCATGAAGTAGAATAAATTTTACATAACACGTACGAAGGCAGTTTATGCTGAAATTCAAAGCTTAGGACTTCGGTTCAGAAATTTATTATGGCAATAGGAATAGGCACAGTCTGTTTTGAAATATCTGTTGTGTATGTTTACAATGAAAATTTAGTAAAATATCACTGACTAACCAATCATTGATTAATTTGTACATAAATACTACTATATTTACTAGTATTTACAACACAATAAACGATACTTTAACAGTGACTACTTCAAGAGTACATAATAGGGAAGAGTATGACACTCTTCCCTATTCTAGCTAATCGGTCGGAACGACGATCCGGCCGAAATAGCCCTTTTAAGCCTTGATTTTAGGGGGAGATACCATACTCGAATCAAGACATGTCTTGATTCCAGGGGGGGACCCCTCGTTTCAGCATGCTACCAACACAAAAATTGGTGGTGTTTTGATTTCAGGTGTGGGGGGGTATCCCCCCTCGTTTCAGCAGACTACCACATGAACTCTGTTGTGAGCTAGTGGCGTGCTGAAACGAGAGGGGGGCACCCCCCTGAAATCATGACACTTCCCTGATTTGAGGGGGGTACCCCCCTGGAATCAAGACATGTCTTGATTCGAGGGGAGTACCCCCCCACTAAAATCAAGGCGTAAAACGGCTATTTCGGCCGGAGCATCGTTCCGGCGGATTAGCTAAAGTAGGGAAGAGTGTCATTCCTTCTCAAAAATAACTACAACAAGTCGGGTGACATCAACGGGTTGCCGACAGTGGGTAGAGGACCCTCTATTCTAAGCAAAGGACCCTCTATTCTAGGTAGAGGTCCCTCTGTTTGTGTTCAGGAGCCCAAATTACCCCTAGGGACGTCAAAATCCCAATTTCGAAAATTTGACCCCTGGGGACCCCCTGGGCAGGGTGCCCTAAGGGGGTCATGGAAGGGTCCAGAGGGGTCCTAGACGAAAATGGACCTCGGATTCGTGTTCCGGGGCCCAAATTACCCCTAGGGACGTCAAAATCCAAATTTCGAAAATTTGACCCCTGGGGACCCCCTGGGCAGGGTGCCCTAGGGGGTCATGGAAGGGTCCCGAGAGGTCCTAGACAAAAATGGACCTCAGATTCGTGTTCCGGGGCCCAAATTACCCCTAGGGACGTCAAAATCCCAATTTCGAAAATTTGACCCCTGGGGACCCCCTGGGCAGGGTGCCCTAAGGGGGTCATGGAAGGGTCCAGAGGGGTCCTAGACGAAAATGGACCTCGGATTCGTGTTCCGGGGCCCAAATTACCCCTAGGGACGTCAAAATCCCAATTTCGAAAATTTGACCCCTGGGGACCCCCTGGGCAGGGTGCCCTAGGGGGTCATGGAAGGGTCCCGAGAGGTCCTAGACGAAAATGGACCTCGGATTCGTCTTCCGGGGCCCAAATTACCCCTAGAGACGTCCAAATCCAAATTTCGAAAATTGGACATCTGAAACCCATCTTTTACACCCTTTTATACTAATGGCTGAAACATAACCCCAACAGGTTTCGTCCATTTTCCCTTCAAGGTCACGTGACGCGGGCCCCCGAGGGGCCACGAGTCCATAAAGTTGGGGGGTGCAAGTACTAATGGTAGAGATCCCTCTACCACAGTTTGGGACCAATCCGACCAGGGGGGGCTGAGAAAAACCTGTTTCAAATTAGTGTCCGGAGAATAATATTTAATAATACTTATACTATCCTATTCATAATGATAATGAAGATATCATCTCCATATTAAAATATCAGTTAGAACCATGTGTGTTATTAAGACGTTTAACTTTCGAATCTCGTGCAGTGGCTTGGTTCCAAAGTTATACGCAACGTAAATCGGAGTTATTTGTCTGTTGCTACAAGCAACGTTTAAACGTTATTACAGAAAACTCTTTACTTCCAATCTGTTTCATCAAAGTGTCTAAAAGAAGCGTTAATGCTTCATAGTAAACCGCTAAGCTGTGCCTTTGAGTTTAAAAGGGCGTAAAATGGAGTTATTTTTCCTCCGCAGAATCCTCCGCGACAGGCCATTTTTGTAGTCAGTTATTTCTGGAGGTTAACCACAAAAATGGCCACAGCTTAGGCTAGGAACATCGTAGAAAGATGACAATTACGTCATTAGAAAGACATTTTTTAGCGCTTTCAGATGACATATCACATGATGGCGCAACGTCCTGAAAATAAGTCAAAATTTCACTTTCTAAATTTTGACGTACGCGAAACGTCACGTCACAGGGTCATATGACCCATCATTTTAAAGCTCTAACAATTTCCTTCCAAATGACGTTGAAATTATAATTGTACCATTACCGTATCAAAAGTTATGGCCCCTGAAAACTTTTCCCAAAAGGGGCTAATTGTACAGATCACACCATGGGTGATCAAATCCCAAAACAATTGAATTTAGGCAAAAAATTTAAAAATTTTTTGTTGGGTTGCCGACCAATTTGCGAAGCAAAAGGCAACCCTTTTGTATCTGTCATGTCCGTTATTATTATTATTATTATTATTATTGGGTTGCCGACTAGTTGCGAAGCAACAAAAAGCAACCCTTTTGTATCTGTCATGTCCGTTATTATTATTATTATTATTATTATTATTAATAATATTGTAATTAATATTAATAATATTATTATTATTATTATTACAAGACTAGTGCGTCTAGTTTAGACTAGTTTGACAACATACATAAATTTCATGGCATTTGACGGTTAATCTTCTTGATTTTCAAAAAAAATTCAGTTAAAATTTAAAGAGATTTGCATGGAAAGAGATATGATCTAACATGGGCTGATTATAGTTAGTCACGAAGGGTCAAGTTTCAAAGACCCCTCGCGGACGATAGGAATGACGTACAAACATGACACTGACATCAATCGTCTTGATTTAAGGAGCGCTTTCAAATGAGGGGTCACATGATCTTGTCACGTGAGCGTACCCTGAAATATTTATTTCGGGGTAATCTGAGGGGCCATGTAGTCATGTGACCCCTCTTTTGAAAGCCCTTCACGTCAGCAATCCAATGATGCTACTCTTGTATCTGTCCGATTTTTTAAAGGCCAGTTATGGCGCCTTTAAGGACAAAAGGAAAAAGAATTCATTTCGTAATTTAGTAATTATGATAGTGTTCTATGGTGCGAACATCTTGAAACCCCCATAACTTTTGCTTTGGGGGCCGCAGCAACTTGGAAATTTCACCATTGGAATGGGGAGACAAATCGCTTTAAAATGAGGGGTCACATGACCTTGTCACGTGAGCGTACCCTGAGATATTTATTTCGGGGTAATCTGAGGGGCCATATAGTCATGTGACCTCTTTTTTGAAAGCCCTTCACACCAGCAATCCAACGATGCTGTCCGTGTGTCTGTCCGTGTGTCTGTCCGTGTTTTCAAACGCCAGTTATGGCGTCTTTAACTTGGTGAGAAAATAGAACACATTTCGTAATTTAGTAATTACGATTTAATTATGGTAAATGTGTTCTATGGTGTGAAAACCTTAAAATTCCCATAACTTTTGTTATGGGGGTTGCAGCCACTTGGGAATTTCACCATTCGATTGGTGAGACGAAGCGCTTTAAAATGAGGGGTCACATAATCCGCTTACGGCAAGTTGACTAAGTACTGACCTTGGCGCCCGGACAAAAACCGCTGTAATTAGGTTTATGCTGTTTGATCAGCCATATGAAAAGTGAAAATATCATACGCCTGGGGTTTCTGAGATCACTGCGTAGGCGAAACCTGCTTATTATCATTATCATTATTATTAGGTTAATATATATTTAAATATATTGTAAATATTGTAAATATATTGTAAATATATTGTAAATATATTGTAAATATATTGTAAATATATTGTAAATATATTGTAAATATATTGTAATTATTAATAACAAGACTAGTGCGTCTAGTTTAGACTGGTTCGACCAAATCTAGAAGCTGACGTGCGTTATTGTATGACAATAAAAAATTTTGAAAATTTTTTCAAATTTTGTTCAAAATTAAATTTCAATGTGATTTGATCGCATATGAGGTGATTATAGGTAGTCACTAAAGGGAAAAATTCCAGGAGCCATAACGTTTGTTAGGGTTATGGTATCGGCGTGAAATGTGTTTTATATGGTTGCGCTAGTCAAGAGCTATCAATTGATATGTCACATGATGACGTAAACGGCGACGAATGGTCAGTATAAAAATAATAGTTATACGTGACTGGCCGTTACGTCCGTAAACGTGATATAAGATATCATCCGAAAGCCCTTTTGATTCTGAGTTGAATGCTGTCAATTTTATGTTTCTACGTCAACGTTGACGCGAGTTATAACGATTTCAATTTTTCGAACTTTTGTTCAATACGTTTATGGTGTGAGTAGTTGATGAGAAATTTTTTCGAACAAAATTGTTTTCCAAAACGAACTTTTGACGATAACTTATTTCAGGTACCACGTAAAAGGTTCTAGTTTTCAAAGTTGGATAGGGCAGAAGACGGGCTTTCATTTGATACCAAAAAAGTTATACGTTAACGCTGACTTATATACAGAAAAACGTCTTTGACCACATAATAATGTTTTTCAGCCACCACGGTTTTGGGAATAACTTTTTTTAGGGTCCACCAAAAATTTTCTAGTTTCCGCAGTTAGATAGTTAAGAAAAGGCGCTTTCAATTGACAGTAACCAAACTATAGATTCTGGCTAACATGTTTCCAATAGCGTCAAAATACATTTAAAATATTAATAATACTGGACCACCGCCATGGTTTTGGCCATAATGTTTTTCAAGTACCGCGTAAAAAGATTTAGTTTTCGCCGTTAGATACCTAAGGGTTAGAGCTTTTATTTGATACCAAAAAAACTATAGGTCACCGCTGACTTATATACCGAAAAACGTCAAAACATTTTGATTAAATATTGCGTCATTTTGACGTACTTTAGGCTATAACTATATTCAGGTACCGCGTAAAAAGTTCTAGTTATCACTGTTAGTTTGGGCAGAGAAAGAGCTATCTGGTGATACCAAAAACATTAGGGTTATAATTGTCTTAGTTGCCGAAAAACGTCAAAATAGATCGATTTCATGTTTTGCTGCCTAAACGTCAAAAGTTTGGCGTTTTGGCGTCATAACTTAAAGATTGTAGGTCTTACAACCTTGAAAGTTTCAGATCCAGTGCAGAATATGTAGCTCTACAATTTGGCGTTTCAGTATGTTTATATGACTAGTAGAAGTTGAATTATTCTCATTATCATAATTATTAGGATAGTTCATATTGTAATTATTATTCTCCGGACACTAATTTGAAACAGGTTTTTCTCAGCCCCCCCTGGTCGGATTGGTCCCAAACTTTGGTAGAGGGATCTCTACGATTAGTACTTGCACCCCCCAACTTTATGGACTCGTGGCCCCTCGGGGGCCCGCGTCACGTGACCTTGAAGGGAAAATGGACGAAACCTGTTGGGGTTATGTTTCAGCCATTAGTATAAAAGGGTGTAAAAGATGGGTTTCAGATGTCCAATTTTCGAAATTTGGATTTGGACGTCCCTAGGGGTAATTTGGGCCCCGGAAGACGAATCCGAGGTCCATTTTCGTCTAGGACCTCTCGGGACCCTTCCAGCACCCCCCTAGTGCCCCCGGCCCACGGGGGCACCAGGGGTCAAATTTTCGAAATTGGGATTTTGACGTCCCTAGGGGTAATTTGGGCCCCGGAACACGAATCCGAGGTCCATTTTCGTCTACGACCCCTCGGGACCCTTCCATGACCCCCCTAGGGCACCCTGCCCAGGGGGTCCCCAGGGGTCAAATTTTCGAAATTTGGATTTTGACGTCCCTAGGGGTAATTTGGGCCCCAGAACACGAATCCGAGGTCCATTTTCGTCTACAACCCCTCGGGACCCTTCCATGACCCCCCTAGGGCACCCTGCCCAGGGGGTCCCCAGGGGTCAAATTTTCGAAATTGGGATTTTGACGTCCCTAGGGGTAATTTGGGCCCCGGAACACGAATCCGAGGTCCATTTTCGTCTAGGACCCCTCGGGACTCTTCCATGACCCCCCTAGGGCACCCTGCCCAGGGGGTCCCCAGGGGTCAAATTTTCGAAATTGGGATTTTGACGTCCCTAGGGGTAATTTGGGCCCCTGAACCCGAATCCCGGGTCCATATTTGTCTAGAACGCTCGTGGTCCCCGCCAAGCCCCCCTCCCTAGGGTACTATGCCCCAGGGTGCCAAAGGGGTCAAATTTTTGAAATTGAGATTTTGATGTTTCTAGGAGTAATTTGAGCTTCTGAACACAAACAGAGGGTCATCTGCCTAGAATAGAGGGTCCTCTGCTTAGAATAGAGGGTCCTTTACCCACTGTCGGCAACCCGTTGATGTCAACCGACTTGTTATTATTAATATTAATATTAATATTATTATTACAAGACTAGTGCGTCTAGTTTAGACTAGTTTGACAACATACTTAAGTTTCAGGACACTTGAGTGTTAATATATTATATTAATTTGATATATACTGTTTTATCAGCCATATGAATGGTGAAAATATCATACGCCAGGGGTTTCTAAGATCACTGCGAAGACAAAACCTGCTTATTATCATTATCATTATTATTAGACTAGTTTGACAACATACTTAAATTTCAGGACACTTGAGTGTTAATATTACTGATTTTTAACAAAAAATCAGTTAAAAAATTTACATGTAAAGAGATTTGATCTAACATGGGCTGATTATAGTTAGTCACGAAGGGTCAATTTTAAAAGACGTCTAGCGGACGATAGGAATGACGTACAAACATGACACTTACATCAATCGTCTTGATTTAAGGAGCGCTTTCAAATGAGGGGTCACATGACCTTGTCACGTGAGCATACCCTGAGATTTCTATTTCGGGGTAACCTGAAGCGCTATGTAGTCATGTGACCCCTCATTTGAAAGCCCTGCTTGCCAGCAGTCCAATGATGCTGTTCGTTTGTCTGTCCGGCGTTTTAAAGGCCAGTTATGGCGCCTTTAAAGACATGAGGAAAAAGAACACATATCGTAATTTAGTAATTACGATTTAATTATGATAAAAGTGTTCTATGGTGTGAAAACCTTAAAACCCCCATAACTTTTGTTATGGGTGTCGCAGCCACTTGGGAATTTCACCATTGGAATGGGGAGACAAAGCGCTTTCGATTGATGGGTCACATGACCCCTTTACTGCAATTTGACGTAGTAATGACCTTGGCGCCCGGACAAAAACCGCTATAATTTGGTATATGCTGTTTTATCAGCCATATGAATGGTAAAAATATCATGCGCCAGGGGTTTCTGAGATCACTGCGAAGACGAAACCTGCTTATTGGGTTGCCGACAATTTGCGAAGCAAAAAGCGGGCAACCCCTTATATTTGTCGTGTCCGTGTCGTTATTGTTGTTGTTATTATTGTTGTCCTCGGGTTTTGTAACGCGTTTTTCTCAGCCCCCCCTGGTCGGATTGGTCCCAAACTTTGTGGGTGGAATCCCTCTGAGGAGTAGATGCCCCGGACACTTGGGGGTGTATGAGGTGTCAGTGGGTGAGGTGAGGTGTGTCCTCAAAAATTGAGGTTCGCGTTGAAAAATACGTGTAAAACGGTTTTCCAACGCGTTTTTCTCAGCCCCCCCTGGTCGGATTGGTCCCAAACTTTGTGGGTGGAATGCCTCTGAGGAGTAGATGCCCCGGACACTCGGGCACCCTCCTACCCCTACGGGGGGTCGAGTCACGTGACCTCAAAAATGGGGTCTCAAAAAATGTAATGAACGAAACCTGTTGTGGTAATGTTTCAATGGGGTTATATAGGTAAGTCGAATACTAAAGTGTGTTTCCAGAACGAAAGCTATTGCATAGCGTGTTGTGATGGATTTGGACAAGAACTTGTCCCTAGGGGTACTTTGGGCCCCGGAACACGAATCCGAGGTCCATTTTTGTCTACGACCCCTCGGGACCCCCCTAGGGCACTCTGCCCAGGGGGTCCCAAGGGGTCAAATTTTCGAAATTTGGATTTTGACGTTTCTAGGGGTAATTTGGGTCCCGGAACACGAATCCGAGGTCCATTTTCGTCTACGACCCCTCGGGACCCTTCCATGACCCCCCTAGGGCACCCTGCCCAGGGGGTCCCCAGGGGTCAAATTTTCGAAATTTAGGATTTCGATGTCTCTAGGGGTAATTTGGGTCCCTGAACACGAATCCGGGGTCCATTTTTAACTAGGACCCCTCTGGACCCCCCTAAGACCCCCTCAGGGTACCCCCCCTAGGGAGTAACGTGGGTGAATTTTTGATAATCGAGTGATTTAGTGAGAAATAATGAATTTGTATCAAATTTTTTGACGGAATGATGCTAAATTAATGCTGATAGAATAGCATGCTGACTAAGAGCATATTTTGGTAGGTATTTTTACCAAAAATGTGTTTGGGGAGTTATGAGTCGTGTGTTCATAAATATCGGTTTTTTTTGCCAAAAATAGACAATCTTTTGCTTAGAATGGAGGGTCCTTTGCCTAGAATAGAGGGTCCCCTACCGTCGGCAACCCGTTTATTGCCGTTAGGAGATATTTATCATTATCATTATTATTAGGTTAATATATATTGTAAATATATTGTAATTATTATTATTATTATTCTCCGGACACTAATTTGAAACAGGTTTTTCTCAGCCCCCCCTGGTCGGATTGGTCCCAAACTTTGGTGGAGGGATCTCTACCATTAGTACTTGCACCCCCCAACTTTATGGACTCGTGGCCCCTCGGGGGTCCGCGTCACGTGACCTTGAAGGGAAAATGGACGAAACCTGTTGGGGTTATGTTTCAGCCATTAGTATAAAAGGGTGTAAAAGATGGGTTTCAGATGTCCAATTTTCGAAATTTGGATTTGGACGTCCCTAGGGGTAATTTGGGCCCCGGAAGACGAATCCGAGGTCCATTTTCGTCTAGGACCTCTCGGGACCCTTCCATGACCCCCTAGGGCACCCTGCCCAGGGGGTCCCCAGGGGTCAAATTTTCGACATTTGGATTTTGACGTCCCTAGGGGTAATTTGGGCCCCGGAACACGAATCCGAGGTCCATTTTCATCTACGACCCCTCGGAACTCTTCCATGACCCCCCTAGGGCACCCTGCCCAGGGGGTCCCCAGGGGTCAAATTTTCGAAATTGGGATTTTGACGTCTCTAGGGCTAATTTGGGTCCCGGAACACGAATCCGAGGTCCATTTTCGTCTAGGACCCCTCTGGACCCTTCCGTGACCCCCTTAGGGCACCCTGCCCAGGGGGTCCCCAGGGGTCAAATTTTCGAAATTGGGATTTTGACGTCCCTAGGGGTAATTTGGGCCCCGGAACACGAATCCGAGGTCCATTTTCGTCTAGGACCCCTCGGGACCCTTCCATGACCCCCCTAGGGCACGCTGCCCAGGGGGTCCCCAGGGGTCAAATTCTCGAAATTGGGATTTTGACGTCCCTAGGGGTAATTTGAGCTTCTGAACACAAACAGAGAATCATCTGCCTAGAATAGAGGGTCCTCTGCTTAGAATAGAGGGTCCTTTACCCACTGTCGGCAACCCGTTGATGTCAACCGACTTGTTCATCTTTAAATAATGTAGCATGAAATAGACTAAACTAAGATAAATACTATTAGTCTAACTAGTCTAAACTAGACGCACTAGACTTGTATTAATATTAATAATAAATAGGATATAAACTATCCTAAGCATAATGATAAATATAATAATCCAGTTTTTAATGTACCAAACCCAGTTTCAAATATACCAAACGAAAGCTCATAACCCGCTTATCATTTATCGGTTAACTCCTAAGCTTAATTCTCTTTATGGAAATAAAATTAATTTTTGGAACCAATCCATAATGTTAAATAATACAAACAAAATATTTTAAACCGATTTTAACTTACCGTTGCTGTAACCCCCGTGGTGTAGTGGTTAGCATTGAGGCGTCTCACCCCTCTGGTCGCTGGTTCGAGTCCAGCCGGGGGTCGTTTTTTTCGAATTTTAACTTAGGATCTTTTTAGCAAAATGTATTCTACAAAAGTGTTCTCATTTCATTAGTAAACACTGAGATGCAATACGTATATACCGCTTACCATTTATCTGGCCAAAAAGTACCAATTTCGAAAATTTTGGGCCCTGTTTGGCATCTCCCCAAATATTACTTAATCAGATACTTTTTCAAATTTTTCATATTTTTGGTTATCCGTATATTTGCTATACGTACATATACTTTCCTAAGATATCCGACGCACTAAACTTGTAATAATAATAACGGACATGACAGATACAAAAGGGTTGCTTTTTGTTGCTTCGCAACTAGTCGGCAACCCAAAAATTACCTGTTGTTCGACCATGCCAGCAATTTTATCGTAACTGTCTCCTGTAAGCCTTATGGCGTTGGCTAGCGACTGTGCCCCTGAAAATGGTTATGTACACTTATACACACCGATCGGACTGTTCATTCAATACCACCACCTTGAATAATTTTTTATTAGCAGTAAGCTCTTAGAAAATAATGAAAATGCGCATACATTACGCTTTGCTCTTTAGTTTTAACTATTTGGAAATTTATTCCTTATTATATACTTATATTTTATACAGAAAAGGTCTGTAATTTTGACAGATAAAACATAAACAAAATGTCACTACCAACTGACACGAATACTAAAATCAAGAGTACCTCAGAGCAATCAAAATTTACCTCTGGAAGTGTCTGTTTCGAAAGCCTGGCCCATGATTCGGAAAGAAGAACCAATTTTCTGGTACTCCTTCTTCAAGGCTACAATAAAGTACAGACCATTACAGAAAGCATAGGCAAGTACTTTTATGTAATAATAAGGTCTCCTGCACAAAATAATTTCGGCATTATAAGCTACAGCCAAAAAAACAAAAAATAAATCTGTGAAGAGTCCCGTTCTTAAAACAACAAACTCGGATTAACATCTGTGCAATTCGTCTGGTGGATTTCGTGTGAAATGGCAAACAATGAAATCTCTCTCAGTGACTATTATCACACGATTCACATCGATCATCCACTGAGCATCTTCAAGAAGTATAATGATTCAGACAAGACAGAATCAAACTTGTTATGAAATAAATGTTACAGCAACATAAAATTTCAACATATTTTCAAGAAATGCACAGTCAGATTTTAATCAATGGCTTACGTCCTTGCATCCGTTTGGCAAAGTCTGCGGCCATGGCATGGACAGTCCGCACGCCTTCTTCAAAGCCTTTGTTGAATCGCGCAAAGTTTTCCAATTTTGCATCGCTGAAATCATACTCGATGAGTAGTAAAAATAACTAATCATACACGAGCAGCCGACAGCGAAAAAAATGTGAAGGGGGTGCTCGGACTTAACAGCTGTCCCGCTCATGTCTAAAAAAAGTGGCTAAAGAAAAATACATGTCTAAATCCATATCTAAAGAAAAGGGGACTAGTCCTTCACAAAAACTATTTTTGTTCCCGAAAAATATGTCATCCGGTGATAGGGCCATTCTACTAGTTTTGTGGGTAAATAAACAGTGCTGATGAGGGTGTCTGTCTGGCCATAGTCGTTCAGTTCAGAAGTTTGATAAGCATAGTGTATACATGGGCTTTCAGCCCCCGCCTCCCTGCAAGGCAGTTTCGACCCCCTTTAAACAAACTGTCAGTGCTGAATATAGCTAAATGAACCTCAGTTATATATATACCATGAAAGTATCAAGTCCTACATTGTTTCTCATCACTGCTGGCTGAGTAAACTTGCGACTGTAATTACAAGTCAGAATATTATGACACCAGAGAAGAAGACGTGATAAATGTACGTACACTTCGGCGAGCTCCAGCGGTTGTTGTGGCACGGTGATTCCTACGAAAAAATTACCACCAACGTATTCATCTCGTTCTGCTTTTCGTTTACCCTGAGTCCATTTCTGAAACAATACAAAGTAACTCATTTACTAATAATGTCTGACGAATCAATCATCCATGCTTACAAACGATTAACAGCTTAACTCAAGTTCCTCCAAAATTACAAAACCACCCCTAGCTGTTCCACAACTTAGTCGCTTGATTTTCATGCATGTTACTCACTATCTGCTAAAAAACAACAGTGCAAAAGGATCAACAAAGGGGTGACCTCGTCTCGTAGCCGAGTGGTTATGGCCTTTGGAATACTAATTCCGCCAAAAATTTAAATTTCACCCACCAGGTTAACGACATCTCATTGAGTCCGAGATGAAGGTCACATTTTTCTCCTGGTGACTCAGTAGTGCATTCATATATTGGGATCGGTAAATGGGTATGTAGGTATACGAATATTGTTTAGTAGTCTACCTTTTCGTCATCACAAGTGATGAAATGATGCCAGACGTCGGACTGTGCCAGGACTGGGTGTCGGCATATTTTGTTGATCCACAACTGCAGCAGGGCCATGCGATGAACGATGAAGTCGTCTTCGTATCGACCTGCAATTACAGCGAATATAAAAATAAAATGGAAAATAAAAAAAATGAAAAATATAAGAATAGAGTATGGACCATATTAACCTCAAGCCATAATGCTCAACCATACGTAATTAAAGTAGGTCTACGTTCGAAACGTCTGACCTGTCGGCTGTCGTCAGCAACTCAACACCAGTAACTGTCAAAACCTAACCGACAGCAAAAAATGATTACAGCTTGACAGTCTCAAAATTTATTACCGGACACTTGTTTCTCGGGGAGAGGAGGTATTGGAATGAGAACGTATTTTTCGGACAGTCTCTGATGCAGCCAATCAAATCGCTTGTATCGGCGGCTCACGGCTTTATTGCTGAACTGAAATTATAAAATTATAAAAAACAATACAACATTAATCCACTATTTTCTACAAGTTCCTTGAATATATTTTTATAGACTAATAATTCCCAAATCGGGCTTGTTTTAAGCAAATCAGTCAAAACCAAAAAGTCCAGAGTTCAAAACTACTTTACTCAAAATCCTTTATAACTCACGGAAGGTGTAAGTTGATAGGCAATGAAACTTTTAAGGCCCTTGAGCTTGCTTTCTTTTTTTGGAGAATCCAGAACACAGGTGTAGCTTTTGCCCGACTGACCCCAGACATAGCCTTCTGACGATTGCTGAAACAGAAAACAATAATCATCATCAAAATTTCAAAACAAAGCGGTTAACAGCTGTTATTTATCACGCTATCATAATGCCAACACCAATAAAGAATAGGATAGCGGCCCTCAGATCTGAACTTAGTCATGTAAATATTACATTAACAACTAATTAAATCATATTCTCAAACAGCTAAAACATGACAATCTTTACAAGACTTACCAGGGCCCGGTTTCATAAACAATGAATTGCGATTCATTAGTAACACTGGTGCAACATCGAAAATCGAGTATAACTTGACCTTTACACAATATTTCTGCTGGAAATTTTAATGACAGATAGCCAATATGTTACACCACATGTGGTTCAAATCTCACAATAATCAAGTTATCCAGTGAAATCTATAGCTAACTTGAAGTCATTCATTAGTTGCAAATATTAGTGAATTTTTTAGAATCACTAATATTTACTAATATTTGGGACTAATGAATGACTTTGACTTAGCTAGACTTTTGTCTGCATCAAGCAAATGTAACAAAAGTTTACACACACATTATCTAACATAATGGCAATATGTTGTGAAAATTTCCAACAGAAGCATTAAGTTAACGCAAAGTTATAACTTATTTTCTAGCTTGTATCAGTGTTACTAATGAATCGCAACTGATCTTTTATGAAACCGGGCCCAGCTGGTATATGCTACTAATTACCTAAGGACTTATATCGCTAAATATTTATGTTTATGTTTGTTTTAATATTAACTTACAATGACTTCGACGCGTTCTGTGACTGGATGGCTGACTTTTAGAGCACCGAGAATATAGGCTTCGATTCCAGATTTCACGAAATTGGAAAATCTAAAACAACAGATTAAATACAATTTGTTCTATAACGAATAACGATCCTATCTCACAGATGAGGTATGTTTTTAACTTTTGTCCACTAGTGAGTACGCTATACTTAGTATGGCGATGGCATGCATTATACTTCATATCGTAACCGACCTAACATACAAGGAGAATAAACTAAAACGTTCACTGTAGCAGCTGAGCCTACACTTTCTGGGCCCGATTTATCGAAGCGAAATGTACGTAGTAGATATTATTACCCGTAGTTTTCTTTTTATGTACTGGGAGTGAGTGGGATGTTCGAGGAGTGTCTTCCCATGTTAAAAAGACAAACAGGGAAATAAGTTTCTATAAAACGGGGTGTGTTAGTTAGTAAAGCGTGCAAAAACAAATTGTTAACTTATACTATCGATTAGAGTGCATTGCGACTTCTGCCATACCTAGCCCAAACACTGGCGGCTCATCAGTGGAGCAGTGTTGGGATAGTGATTTATTTAGGGGTACTTTTCTAAATAAAACTAAAATGAAAAAACGTTGAGTTTACGATATTCGAATGTTCGTCATCAGAAATGTTCGTCATCAGAAATGTTCGTCATCGAAAATGTTCGTCATCGAAAAGTTTGGATTGATGGAAACATTTTAGATGACGAACATAACACTAAATTATAACAAATGTTCGTCATCGAAAATGTTCGTCATCAAAAATGTTCGTCATCGAAAGTTCGTCATCAGAAATGTTCGTCATCGAAATTTTTTTCGATGACGAGCTTTGGTCTTTCAGAACATTTTTATGTTCTAAATGACAAAAGCTCGTCATCGAAAATTATTTCAACGGCGAACACTTCAACAGAGCTAGAGACATCCGTTGAAATGTTCGCCGTTGAAAACTTTTCGATGACGAACATTTGTTTTTTCGATGACGAACATTTGCTATTTTGATGACGAACATTTTCGATGACGAACATTTGCGTTTTCGATGACGAACTTTTGCTTTCTCGATGACGAACATTTCTGATGACGAACTTTCGATGACGAACATTTTTGATGACGAACATTTTTGATGACGAACATTTTTGATGACGAGCATTTGTTATAATTTAGTGTTATGTTCGTCATCGAAAATGTTTCCATCAATCCAAAATTTTCGATGACGAACATTTTCGATGACGAACATTTCTGATGACGAACATTTTGCTTCGATAAATCGGGCCCTGAAGTGGTGAGCTGTAAATATCAAAATTGAAGTGGGTGGAATCAAATCTAAAAATCAGTGCTGTTTGTCCTAGGTTTCATCTATTTCTCAGTATTCTATATCAATAAGCCGATGCAGTGGGTGGAATGCATAAAGGCAGTCACATGTTAAAACCAGAATAAGGCGTTCTATTTCTGTAATTTAGAACATCGGATCGAAAAAATATATATACACGCATTTACATAGGTTAGAATGTTGCCCATAGACCGCGCTTAGCAAGACTAAACAAGACTGCCTTTATATACTTCCACAGAATGACAACAATCTAAAAAGTAACCTGTTAATATTCTTTTTGACGGTTCCTTTGCCCCCGCTCCAGCTTCCCCACCACCTTGCCGAGCCACCTGAGTTCCGCCGCGCTCATGCTCCTGGAACACACAAATAAGGCACGGTGAAAAAGTACATAAAAAATAACTACTTGTTTATTTTTTGTATTGTACATATAAATAAACACAACATTCATAAATACTTTGCACTATTGTTTCATATATACAATCCCGTTTTAATTATAGACTTAACATTCATGCAAAATTAAAACACTTTTTAACTTTTATTGATTCAAATTTGAAAAATATGAGACAGAAAGAGATTTCGATTCAGAAGATTGCGCGTTTCATAAGCACTACCAGACACGAAAATACACCAGTTACTGATGCAAACAAATGCATCGAACAATTTAACCTGCTCAAGCCTGCACAATCCCAAGTAATATGTAATACATAACCAGTGCTGGTGCATTCGCATTGGGATGTGTATATAATTTGTTGCACTTTCAGATGCTAATGAGTAATGACCTCAGTCAAAATCTAAATCGGAAAGAAAAAATACGGACTGAAGACTAAAATCCTTCCTAGAGCAAATCTAAAAAAACATAGTTACACAGATTTTCGATCAGTTCCATTTCGTTCATATATATATGTATATAGCAGTGTATAGCTGATCAAAAAACAATAAACAAAATTATATGAATAGAAAAGGATGCAAAAAACTGAACAGATGAATAGAAATGGGTGAAAATATACATTGCATACAACATTTGACACAGCATTACGACGAACACAGGACGTGGACTCCACAGCAAGCCTCATAAAAAACACACAAAACGTGGGTTAAATACGCACTAGTAGTGCGACACTACTACGAGTCTGTATTCTGGATCCGATCGCCCACTAAGCAAGATACATACGTACGTGAATTTTTTCGCTGCTACAAACGCCATAAACACGACAACGATTAGCCATAAACATGACAACCATTAAACAAATTACAAAAAAATCATAAACCACAGCAGGTGAGGGCACGGCCACTAGACGACAAGACGAACTAAAATTGACAACGAGTGACGACAACGAGACGACGACAAGGTCACGACTCCACGACGAGCGACAAGGCAGCCGCACCTCTCTGGCGCTGGACGGGACGGGGACCTCATCGGCCTTGGACGGCAGAGCGGAGCTGGGCGGATCGAAATCGAAATCCTCCGCGCCGCTGTCGCCGCGAGTGGTGGTGGTGGTGTCGGTGATGAGTTGCGAGGAGTGATGGCTGCTGCGAAACGAGTCCTCGGCCGAGACGGCTGGCCCCAGTGTGCCCGTTGCCCCGGGCGACTGGTTCAAATCACTGCGGGCCAGCTTTTCCTGACTACCACGTCCCTGTCAAAGCCAACAACAGTACATTATATACATTTTATAGACAAGGGCATCTCTTTCTAGCACAAGTTGGGTAATTATCTGGTTATTATATTATACGTAATAGGTACATAATTATGTATGTAATATGTGTGTATGTGTGCAAGTTGAAGTCACCATTTTTTCAAAAATTTAAATTAGAGTAAGAGAAATTAATTTGGTTCGTCCAGCATACTCAAACTTTCTGTATTTAAGTGGTGAACTGCAGTTAGCAGATCATAATTTGTAGGTAGGGCTTCACAGCTTAGTCATTCGTGTAATATTTAATGCTCTCACGGCGCCAGACAGGTAGAAAGCTGTCTGACAAGACGAGAGGCATTGGCACATAAACTGTATATACATATATTGCTATATTAGCTAATATTCCATGTCAAATGTCGACTTAGAGCAGATTACATAATTACTCATTTCTTATTCATGCCCCAGCGTGATATATACGTACATGTACGTACCTACATTGATGCGCTCTTACGCAAAGCTTCGGTGTCTAAAACTAAGCAACCCATGTGTCGCACTTTACACCATTTAATCTACATTACGCCAACACTTCAACCCGGGCCGACTAAAATACCCACCTATAGTAATCAAACATCTGTAACACTGTAAAGTGCAATGAATAACAACAACATATATTATATGTAATAAACATATAATATTATTATTTGCCGTATACATATATACACAGCACATACACATTCATGCATGTGCGTATATATATACAAACACAATACGTTTGTACATAAACATAAAAACAAATAAAATCTACAATTCTGCAAATCAAGCATGACACAGATACATTCACATACCTACCAGAAGCTAAAGGGGGTGCTTATTGCTTTCGCAAGACGAATCCAACATTTTCACTTTTTTTTATTACATATGTTGAGTATATAATATATACCACATCACCCCATCCTCTCTATGTCGGTATCGAGATATGCCTGCTGCGGGCAGACAACGTTACCAAAATACCACCTCTCGTTCTTGCAAATGCACCCCTCCCTTTGTTTCTTTCTGTACTTGTGTATATACTCGAGAACTGAGCTCTAACAGACACACTTCTGTGCTTGTGTAATCTATAACACATTGTACATCTACATACTGTTTGTCAAAGTTATGGGAATATGATTTCGCTCAAATGTAAAGCAAATATTTTTACGCACCTGCAGCTGTGAACTGATGGCAATATATATTACAATAATAAATATGTATAATAGAAACGGCAAAAAAGTTTTGATCATAAAAAAATTTGAAAATGCATCGCTCCCATCACTGTTCACACAGTGATCTCTAAAAATGACTCATTCTGCGTCCTCATGTTTAGATAACTCCTTCCGTAGCCACTAGCTAGTAGCTACCTCCAGTAACTGAAGAATCTAAATATAGAGCTGATTTGGCACGAAGTACGCATGTGTGAAACTCTCGTGTAGCTAGAATTGAAGGCGGCGCTGCTCGTGGATACGCGCTGGTTGCGATGTGTATGGGTGAGAAATGTTGAACAGCGGGCTGCCTTCGGATATATAACTACTTGAAGGTCTGTGCATCACTCACTGCATATTTTTTCGACCGTCTAGTGAGAACTCAGAAAAGTTTCCCGCAATTCCAATTTTACAAAAACATGTGCATGTTCTATTATCTTGAGAAACAGTGTGAACAA
>JASANF010021026.1:0-12905 GCA_030248245.1 Trissonchulus sp. WLG1_4
ACTGGCTATAGCCGAGCTATAGCCGGAGAATCCATCGATTCGTAGTCAAAACACGGCTATAGCGCTAATAGCCGATTCTTGAGGCGTTGTCTTACTGACCTTCAAGAACTGGCTATAGCCGGAGAATCCGGCGATTCCTAGTCAAAACACGGCTATAGCGCTAATAGCCGGTTCCTGAGGTGTTGTACTACAGCCTTCCAAGAACTGGCTATAGCCGAGCTATAGCCGGAGAATCCATCGATTCCTAGTCAAAACACGGCTATAGCGCTAATAGCCGATTCTTGAGGCGTTGTCTTACTGACCTTCAAGAACTGGCTATAGCCGGAGAATCCGGCGATTCCTAGTCAAAACACGGCTATAGCGCTAATAGCCGATTCTTGAGGCGTTGTCTTCCAGACCTTCAAGAACTGGCTATAGCCGGAGAATCCGGCGATTCCCAGTCAAAACACGGCTATAGCGCTAATAGCCGGTTCCTGAGGCGTTGTACTACAGCCTTCCAAGAACTGGCTATAGCCGAGCTATAGCCGGAGAATCCATCGATTCCTAGTCAAAACACGGCTATAGCGCTAATAGCCGATTCTTGAGGCGTTGTCTTACTGACCTTCAAGAACTGGCTATAGCCGGAGAATCCGGCGATTCCTAGTCAAAACACGGCTATAGCGCTAATAGCCGGTTCCTGAGGCGTTGTACTACAGCCTTCCAAGAACTGGCTATAGCCGAGCTATAGCCGGAGAATCCATCGATTCCTAGTCAAAACACGGCTATAGCGCTAATAGCCGATTCTTGAGGCGTTGTCTTACTGACCTTCAAGAACTGGCTATAGCCGGAGAATCCGGCGATTCCTAGTCAAAACACGGCTATAGCGCTAATAGCCGGTTCCTGAGGCGTTGTACTACAGCCTTCCAAGAACTGGCTATAGCCGAGCTATAGCCAGAGAATCCATCGATTCCTAGTCAAAACACGGCTATAGCGCTAATAGCCGATTCTTGAGGCGTTGTCTTCCAGACCTTCAAGAACTGGCTATAGCCGGAGAATCCGGCGATTCCTAGTCAAAACACGGCTATAGCGCTAATAGCCGGTTCCTGAGGCGTTGTACTACAGCCTTCCAAGAACTGGCTATAGCCGAGCTATAGCCAGAGAATCCATCGATTCCTAGTCAAAACACGGCTATAGCGCTAATAGCCGATTCTTGAGGCGTTGTCTTCCAGACCTTCAAGAACTGGCTATAGCCGGAGAATCCGGCGATTCCCAGTCAAAACACGGCTATAGCGCTAATAGCCGGTTCCTGAGGCGTTGTACTACAGCCTTCCAAGAACTGGCTATAGCCGAGCTATAGCCGGAGAATCCATCGATTCGTAGTCAAAACACGGCTATAGCGCTAATAGCCGATTCTTGAGGCGTTGTCTTACTGACCTTCAAGAACTGGCTATAGCCGGAGAATCCGGCGATTCCTAGTCAAAACACGGCTATAGCGCTAATAGCCGGTTCCTGAGGTGTTGTACTACAGCCTTCCAAGAACTGGCTATAGCCGAGCTATAGCCGGAGAATCCATCGATTCCTAGTCAAAACACGGCTATAGCGCTAATAGCCGATTCTTGTGGCGTTGTCTTACTGACCTTCAAGAACTGGCTATAGCCGGAGTATATCCGGCGATTCCTAGTCAAAACACGGCTATAGCGCTAATAGCCGATTCTTGAGGCGTTGTCTTACTGACCTTCAAGAACTGGCTATAGCCGGAGAATCCGGCGATTCCTAGTCAAAACACGGCTATAGCGCTAATAGCCGATTCTTGAGGCGTTGTCTTACAGACCTTCAAGAACTGGCTATAGCCGGAGAATCCGGCGATTCCTAGTCAAAACACGGCTATAGCGCTAATAGCCGATTCTTGAGGCGTTGTCTTACTGACCTTCAAGAACTGGCTATAGCCGGAGAATCCGGCGATTCCTAGTCAAAACACGGCTATAGCGCTAATAGCCGGTTCCTGAGGTGTTGTACTACAGCCTTCCAAGAACTGGCTATAGCCGAGCTATAGCCGGAGAATCCATCGATTCCTAGTCAAAACACGGTTATAGCGCTAATAGCCGATTCTTGAAGCGTTGTCTTACTGACCTTCAAGAACTGGCTATAGCCGGAGAATCCGGCGATTCCTAGTCAAAACACGGCTATAGCGCTAATAGCCGATTCTTGAGGCGTTGTCTTACTGACCTTCAAGAACTGGCTATAGCCGGAGAATCCGGCGATTCCTAGTCAAAACACGGCTATAGCGCTAATAGCCGATTCTTGAGGCGTTGTCTTACTGACCTTCAAGAACTGGCTATAGCCGGAGAATCCGGCGATTCCTAGTCAAAACACGGCTATAGCGCTAATAGCCGATTCTTGAGGCGTTGTCTTACTGACCTTCAAGAACTGGCTATAGCCGGAGAATCCGGCGATTCCTAGTCAAAACACGGCTATAGCGCTAATAGCCGGTTCCTGAGGCGTTGTACTACAGCCTTCCAAGAACTGGCTATAGCCGAGCTATAGCCGGAGAATCCATCGATTCCTAGTCAAAACACGGCTATAGCGCTAATAGCCGATTCTTGAGGCGTTGTCTTACTGACCTTCAAGAACTGGCTATAGCCGGAGAATCTGGAGATTCCTAGTCAAAAGACGGCTATAGCGCTAATAGCCGATGCGCGGTGTGCCCCTTCTATACTGCTACATATATATCCTTACTTACATAACTTTTTGCTTAAGGCAAAGACACTGTATTAGCTAGAATACAAGGGGGGAAGGGGGGTGGTTTGCCTGACAATTTTACTGTCTGTGGGCAAGCCCTATATAGGCGATGGGTCTGTAGGCCGGGAAGGAGGTAGGGTGGTTCCTATCGCAGTTTTACTGTCTCAGGGGTAGGCGTAGATTGCCGTTTTGCTGAGTGAAGCTAGGAGGTAATGTGCAAATAATAGTCTACTAGGACAGCGCGGGGTGAAATGCAGCTGGTCGCTATATCTGTCTGATTGGGGTATAATAAATTGTGATACATGGGAATATGACCGCCCTCGTCAAGCCAGGCAGGTACTCCAGCAGATGCCCCCCAAGTTTAGTCTGCCACTTCAAGCTTGCATTCCCTGCTGAGTAGTGAGTACCCACTTGCCAGTTCAATTATTATAAATCTAATCCCTAAATCAAATTTCAAATATAATTCTCCTGGTAAAATTTTGGTTCTAAAATTACTGCATTCTTGCCAACAGTTCCAAGCACAGCCAAATTCACTGTCCACACCCTAATAAACACAGTTTTCTTACCCATAGTAAGCAGAGAGAAGTTAGTAAGACACTGTAGAGTGTGAAACTGTAAGGTGGTAATGAAGGGGAGTAGATTTGCAGGATTTGTTGGGCTGTAGGTTTCCAATGCGACCGTCCGCAATTATTATGCACAAATATTATCGGGCTGTCCACGGCGATGCCATCTTGGCAAATGAAACCATGGGCAACCCGATAATCTGGCTTATATACTCTGCAGCTTATATGCATTATATGTAACTATATGAGATACACAATTGAATTATATGTCAGCTATAGCGCTTAACCGAAGATAAGCTGTATCGTACTATAGATAATAATAGATGGGTACCCTCAGTTTCTTTAGACGAGTTGTATCAAGAGTACAATATAGTTTAGACGTAAGTTGATTGATATGCAAACGTGGGAAAACTATGTAAGCAATATCAGACCATTCTTGTTGATTTATGGAATAGTTTTTGCTTCTGTGAAGGCGTCATGACTAACATTACGGCTATAAATAACCATATTCATTTATTATTACAGTTATAGGGTCGATTCATTCAGCCGTATGTCCGTTCAATGGGCAGAGGCCCTTATAGTGTATTGGATCAGATTGTGGCGTGATTATTTCGTAATTTCACGCTGAACGGACATATGGCTGCAAGTATGCATGCACTAAAATTACAAAAACTTAACCAAGACATGACCAATATTATTTCGTTTATTCCTACACAATATTCAAGCTCGTATGTATTACACACAGTTAGATGCAATCTACACAAAGTACGTGTCTTCAATAATGGCACCGAAAATATTTATATATAATGAAAATAGTCTATGGGATTTTTGAATGCAAAGCGGGGCTTTAGCACAGAGGGCGACCATTTTCGTCCAAAACTTCCACTTGCGCCACCCCCACGGCACCGTAATTGGAGCCCTTGTTTTCGCCAACAAAGAATATCTGCAACAAAAATCATACCTACAAGTCTGACCAAAAATTGCTGAACCCTGAGACAAAACAGCTGGCTTGATCCCGATTCAAATTACATAAGTGTTGGCTAAATAATTTTGTCATTCAAAGGCCGTTAGGTTTTCGCTGGGTAGAAATAAGAAATTACAAACACGAAAGAAGGACTTATATCAGAAACTACTACAAAAATACGGCATTATGGTCAAAATTAATTGACTAATCAAGATCTCATCTTATTTCTTACATAGTGAAACCTGGGCCTTGGAAAATGCATTTCAGGAAATATTTCGGTCTTAATTGATAAGATTTTTAAAGTGATCGGAAGTTTTAATTGTAACCTTTACTAAAAAACTAACAAGTCCTATGTCTTGAGAAACAGAGAACAAGGAAAAAATAAAGAAAAAAGAACAATGAACGAAAAACAACGTTTGCCCACGCACTTATAATCTGAATGCTTAGAGACAAAGAGACAGGCACAAGGATAGGACAAGCATGGACTGGGCTTGGCTCGACTGAGGGAATCGAGTGGGGCCACCCAGGCTATGGGGCAAAACCATGGGACAAAGAGACAGGCACAAGGATAGGACAAGCATGGACTGGGCTTGGCTCGACTGAGGGAATCGAGTGGGGTCACCCAGACTATGGGGCAAAACCATGGGACAAAGAGACAGGCACAAGGATAGGACAAGCACGGACTGGGCTTGGCTCGACTGAGGGAATGGGGTGGGTCTCACGGTTTTTTTTTGCTCAAATTTGTGCTAATTTGAGCATTCGAGAATAAAAATGAGCATTGAGAAATAAAAATGAGCATCAAATGAGCATTGCTGCTATTGCCCAAAACCGTCATCAGGAGTAAAACTTGAGAGACTGTTAAAAAAATTTCCTGAATCACATTTTACACAAGGGTCCCCCCTTTGATTCTTTGTCGGTCGTAAATTTTTTCGGGTATTTCTAAAACTTGAAACTGTTTCTTAAGCCAAAAAGTACCAAACCCTAAATTGCAATTAATCACCTTATGCTTGTAATTTGCATAGTTTATTTCAGTTTATGTAACAAGTATATAGGATCTTTATAATATCAAGACATGGGCGTCGCCAGGCGAGGGCGTATATACCCGTGGGAGGGAGGGAATGGAGAGAGCTCCCCCTTCAAATTTTTTTCCCAGAGACTAAATTTTTACACAAGCAAGGGTACCCCCTTTGGTGTTTATTTGCTCGGCCGAAAAAGTTCTCATACGTCTCCAATTTACCAAATTCGGCCAACAAATACAAAAATTCTAGACTTTTTCCTGGGGGCTGCCGCCCCCAGACCCCTGCAACTCTGTCGCTTATATATACATATATATACACTATTCCCTGTTATTTCTTTCATCAAAGCCAATGATGCAAGTATAGATGAGTCCATAATGCCGCATTTGCACGTCTACTAAAAGAGTGCCTATCTGTTATGTCTGATGTGAAGCTCCCATCTTTTGTTTTAATTTTTTTGTCGGAAATAGTGTCTGATACGTCTCACCAAACTCGGTCTAAAAATTAAAAATCTTGGTACAAGCTCCCCTGCTTGGTGCTGAAGAAAGGTGCACGAAGACTGAAAAATTGCCTAAAATCGCTGTGAAATGCTTTAAAAATGTCCAAAAAGCTAAAAAATCGCAAAAGGGACCCAAGTCTTGTAGAAAAATTCAGAATTTTAGGCTAAATTTGGCAATTATTTGTTTTAGTCAGTTCAAGCCGCCCTAAAACTTCCCCCTCAGAGACAAGCCCCCTCAGACCAAAGACCCCGTGTACATGTATGCATGCAACAGTGCAAAAAGTTTTCAAAAAACGATACAAAATTTTGAGCATTCGAACTTAAAAATGAGCATCGAATTTTAAAAATGAGCATAAATTGAGCATCGGCTGTTTTGAAAAAAAAACCCTGGTGGGTCACGGAAACCATGACTCTTACTACAGCCTTGGTATAAAATCCAAAAGTTATAAATGAAATAGTAATGGCAAACTGACTCTTTCTGTGCTGGAATCGATGGTCACTTCGTTGTCTTTCCACGATCGCTCGTCAATCTTGACGCCTGGGTTCGACCCCCAGATGCAGTTGGTAACAGAGTTGACACAGAACTGTCAATTAAAAAACCACACATTATGTAACATACTGGCGATATGTCGTGAAGTCTCTGATGACACTGCGCCTGGCTGGCATTCACAAAAGGTGCTCAACTTTAGACTCCATCTGACAGGTTGTTTTTGAATGAAACAAAAGGTCTTTCAGACACTCAGGTGGCCGACCGAGACCGAGTCTCAGGTCAACAAGCTTTCTCAATCCCACCGAGTCTCAGGTCAACAAGCTTTCTCAATCCCACCGAGTCTCAGGTCAACAAGCTTTCTCAATCCCACCGAGTCTCAGGTCAACAAGCTTTCTCAATCCCACCGAGTCTCAGGTCAACAAGCTTTCTCAATCCCACCGAGTCTCAGGTCAACAAGCTTTCTCAATCCCACCGAGTCTCAGGTCAACAAGCTTTCTCAATCCCACCGAGTCTCAGGTCAACAACTCTCCCAGTCTCAGGTCAACAAGCTTTCTCAATCCCACCGAGTCTCAGGTCAACAAGCTTTCTCAATCCCACCGAGTCTCAGGTCAACAAGCTTTCTCAATCCCACCGAGTCTCAGGTCAACAAGCTTTCTCAATCCCACCGAGTCTCAGGTCAACAAGCTTTCTCAATCCCACCGAGTCTCAGGTCAACAAGCTTTCTCAATCCCACCGAGTCTCAGGTCAACAAGCTTTCTCAATCCCACCGAGTCTCAGGTCAACAAGCTTTCTCAATCCCACCGAGTCTCAGGTCAACAAGCTTTCTCAATCCCACCGAGTCTCAGGTCAACAAGCTTTCTCAATCCCACCGAGTCTCAGGTCAACAAGCTTTCTCAATCCCACCGAGTCTCAGGTCAACAAGCTTTCTCAATCCCACCGAGTCTCAGGTCAACAAGCTTTCTCAATCCCACCGAGTCTCAGGTCAACAAGCTTTCTCAATCCCACCGAGTCTCAGGTCAACAAGCTTTCTCAATCCCACCGAGTCTCAGGTCAACAAGCTTTCTCAATCCCACCGAGTCTCAGGTCAACAAGCTTTCTCAATCCCACCGAGTCTCAGGTCAACAAGCTTTCTCAATCCCACCCCGTAAATACCTCATATTCTTGGCTAAACAGACGTTTAGGTTATTAAACATAATAATAACTTCCGTTTCCGCACCTTTATATCAGCATCATTTGTTGCCTCATAAAATTTATATTTGATCTTTCTTGGCTTGTTGATTTTGAAATCCTGCGAGCCCAGAGCGGCCTTTTTGCCCTTGTTCACTTCTGCACCGTAGTAAGATGACTGGCCGGGAGCTAAAACCAATACAATATCTGTCTGTCTGTCTGAGGGTCGGTTTGTCTGCCTCCCAATCACAATGAAATACAGTTAATACATACATTTCCAAATGTCACATTTGTCCCAATTTTCGCCGACTGCCTTACCTCCTATATTTACTTATTCTTTTTATCGAATTAAATTGATTATACTAGAAGCCCGAACGAGAGAACAATGCAAATTGAACTAGTTAAAACCCAGTAGCATTTAACAGTCTAGACTTGTGCCTCAACGTTGGCAATTTCAGCAGCATCGCAGCACATTAGCGTGCACCAAACCCGAGAGACATTTCTAAAGGAATGTTACAATAATTCTAAGACCGCCAAGTCAGCAACAGGCTTAGACCAAATTCTGTCAATTGGACAATGGAGACGTATCGTCACAAATTATGACGGGGGGAGGACACACAATTGTGCGACCCCTATGCAGGGGGACTTACGCGGTCCCCTGACTCCAGTGTCCAGATTTCCAATTCTGCCACTGCTCTGTTGGAATTGTCCGTCTGCGGCCCCAACGGAGGCAGCGTCCACCCAGTTGCACAGACCTAAAACATAAACCCAAAAAAATTAACAAGTTCAGTCTGACCTCACGATAATGTAAAAGTTTTTTTACAAAAAATGGCATGATTATAGTAGAAATATCCAATACTGCAAACATACGTAACATGAAAATTTGACCAATTTGCACATAAGTTCCAACCAACTAAATCCTTGCTCCAGTTAATGATTTTAAGGTCTGCATCATCTGACTCCTAAATTAGGCGTTATTAAGCGTTCAGGAGATTATCTGCTTTTCCTTCTCAGATCACTCACTCTAGCACACCTCTCACTCTCTCAGGGTCAATTCCTAAAATGGATTAAACGGGATAGATTGAAATTTGGTTTTCCACTATCTCATCGCATCGCTTTCGTCCTCACACAAAATTTATGATTAGTATCACATCCTGTTTGTGTACAAAATTTTGATTGATTGCACAACCATTGAAATAAGTTATTGGGCCAACCAATTTTAATCTAATCCGTTTAATCCATAATGGAAGCGGCCGTCACTGACTGGTGTCCAGACGACACTGCACTGCGTCACAGAGCGCCTGGTCTCCGGCGTTGGGGTCTTCGGTGGTCGGTGGTTCCGTAGGCGGATTATCGGTCACGGGAACCGGAGGGTCGGTTGGAGTCGGGGTGGTGGCTGAACCAAAAAACCACTCATTAAGTTTCACTAGTACTAAAGTCCGGTTCATACTTGTCCTTGTCCCCACTCCCCATCCTTTCGTCTCTAAGCCAATTCAAATATTCCACCTTTTTGCAAGAGATCGTATATAGATAATTAGCTCAAATGCATGTTGTTGATTTTTCACAGCAGCTGACCGAAATTTGTCCTTGTATCTGTGCCTGTTACATTAAGGACAAGTATGAACTGGGCTTAAGGCAGATTCAAGAATGTTTTGAGCCGACCCCCACAAAAGAAGAGGGGCCTGTTGCTCAACTTTACACGTTTTACAATTGTAACAATATTGTAAGTGCAAAAACAGGTGAACGAATCACCTAATTTTGCACTTATTGTTACAATTGTAAAACTTGCAATGTTGAGCAACCGACTCTGGGGTAAGCACCACCGTCAAGCCACGGCTGCTGAAATATAGCATTATTTAAAAAAGGGTCTGTCTGCTGTTTGTCCGTAGTAAACGTATTCCAACAAATTCCGGCCAACCTCTACTTCAGTCTAAAACACAATCTAAAGCCTTTTTGCAATGAATAGCAGAAAAATTTTATTTATCGAAAAGTGTCTTTCATAAGAACAAGTGTTGGATTGCTCCGATGCAGATAACATTTTCCAAGGGCCTTGTAGCGCCAATAATTAATTAGTTATCAGTAAAAAATGCACAAAACTGATAACTGCTAACTGATTAAGTATTAAGTATTAAGTATCAGTTATCAGTAGCAAGAATTACGTGTACGTTTGATCAGAAAATTACTGAAAATCATGCGCAACGCAATACTGATAACTAATAGAAATTTATAGACTATTTTTTGTAGGTATGAAAGTGAACACTGATAGACTTTTGTGCAACGGAGCTTTTTGTAAAATTATATTGATTGGTCGGACCTACGTGGGCAGTTATCGTACTGTACGGAAATGTCGTCTATGGCCACAATGCTTCCGTCGTCATTCTTGAAATCGTATCCCACAATCACAATCTAAAAGCAGTGTGTTGTACGCACGAGGTGACCCAAAAACGGTAATTATTTGCCTAAAGCCAACTCTGGAACAAAGTTTGAACAATGCTTATTAAACAATGTTGGTGTGCTGTTTAAGGGGCCTATTGTGTTATTATATAAATTGTAAGACAAATCGGGGGTCTAGAGTGAAAAGGGTCCAAGTTGCACTTTTTTTCGAGAAAAAGGCGAAAAACTGTTGTGGTGAAACCTGTCATTGTACATGCTCAATTTTGATATAGTATGCTTAAAGCTGCTTCTCGATCAGTTTCGCAAAGTGTTAAACCTCTACAAGTTAAAATAACTGAGATAGCTGTAACTTGGACCCTTTTCACACCTAATGGTATTTGACTTGCATATAAAAGGCACACGTTGAATATCGTCTACAGTTGGGATAGACCAAATATATAAAGATTATGTCCGACTACGACGGTCGTTTGGCATTTTAAGCACGATTCCCGACCCGCTTAGTGGTGGCATGGATACATAGTAGAGAAGAATATTACACTGTTCCCTATTCCAGCTAAGTGGCCGGAACGATGCTCTAGCCAAAATAGCCGTTTTATGCCTTGATTTCAGGGGTGTGACCCCCCTCAAATGAAGACATGTGAAGATTCCAGGGGAAACCACTTTCAAATCAGGGAAGGGGTACCCACCCTCGTTTCAGCACACCACCAGCTTAACACAGAGTTCATGTTGGTAGTGTGCTGAAACGAGCTCTTCCCCATTCTGTACTCTTGGTGGTATTAAATGAAACGCCTTTAATCCTGTATACTACTACTCCTTAATCTGCTTATATCATCTAAGGTGAACCATTTAAACCGTTTAATCTGCTTAATTGCTTACATCCATGTATTCGCCGGGCGGGAATGTGACCGTGGTGGGTCCAGGTGCGTCGTCAGCGTCCAATTCCTGGCAATTTTCCAGAGCAGCTCGGCTGTCGAAGGCGTCACGTGTGCACACCTCCAAGCCGGCGCCGCCTGCCTGCCAGTGTCTAGAATAGGGATTAAGGGGATTAAGGAGATCAAGAGCTATGAGTCACAGTAACCATTACAGAGTAAAAAAAGTTGAGCAGACTATGCACTCAGACACAGAAACCACGGAGGTTAAGAAGTAGAACTCAGAGTAACCACCGCAGATTAGAGGCGTTAAGGAGATTAAGAACTCAGTCACAGTAATTATCACTGCAGAGTATCAAAATCAACTCAGCCTAAATTTCACACGCTGCTGTACGAATTGAGGATATTTCTCATTTGCCAAAAAAAGAAAACCTACATATTATTATTATAAATCGATCGCGTTTTTAAGATAATCCGCTGAATCCCCTAAATCCGAGCCTTACTTCAACTCCACCTCCACATCGCTTTCAGAGCACTCGATGGTACATGAGTAGAAAATGGCCTCTCTGTCTCCAGAGTCCTTATCGGAGTAGGCAGCCAAAAATGCTCCATCTGAAATAAATACAGCCATGTGAAGTGAATTATATTCCACAAAATTGTAAACTGAACAATTATGTGACTATAAAATGACAAGTTCTTCCAGTACTATCAAAAAGAGTACATGCATAATAGTGTCTCATGCTTCCAGAAGAGTGAGACATTATTATGTACTCTTGCTATCACCCAAGTCTAGAGTTAAGCCAAAGTTTACAGTTGCGAAATTATGAGACATTATTATGTACTCTTGCTATCACCCAAGTCTAGAGTTAAGCCAAAGTTTACAGTTGCGAAATTATGAGACATTATTATGTACTCTTGCTATCACCCAAGTCTAGAGTTAAGCCAAAGTTTACAGTTGCGAAATTATGAGACATTATTATGTACTCTTGCTATCACCCAAGTCTAGATTAAGCCAAAGTTTACAGTTGCGAAATTATGAGAAAATCATACCGAAGGCAACAGACTGTACTGACATAAGTAGAAAAAATATATTGGTCAGATTTCTGGCATTCCACAGCTTTTTAATTTCAAAAGAGGATTCCCCCATAACCTCTGTAGCACCCCCACCCCCCAGCCTACCGGGTCCCTTGGAAGTGCCGAACGCTTTCTCCATGCGGTCACTGTCCGTATCTCCGTCCGCCTTCACCCACTCAATGCCGCCCTCCGTATTCCAGCAGCAGTCGCCCTCAAAATCACACTCCAAGTCTTTCCCGTCCTGCACCGGACCCCCCTGTTCGTCATTGTACTCTGAAATATTATGAAATTATGTGCAAACCATAATATGAACACGTACGTGAAACCATGCATTAGTAAAAGCTCCTTTGTGAAATCCACCCAAGCAGGTTTATAGTCTTTCCAATTCAACTTTTGAGAACATTCTCGCGACCATAATATTAGAAATTGAATTCAGAGCATTAGATCTTTGGTTGGTATGGCCAAGAGTACATAATATATAGTGTCTCACTCTGCAGAACACTTCTACAAGAGTGAGACACTATTACGTACCCTTGATATGGCTGAGCTTGAGTGACTGATAACGAGATAAATCTTGGCAACTGAATGGTAGTTCAATTAAGCGATCCAAGTTTTTGAAATCACTGGTCACTCATCCCAACTCGAAACACCAAGTTCTCAAGACAATCTGAATAAAACTAAACGAAACTAACTTCCAGAATCGTAACCTTCTTCTTCAACGTCGCTGCCAAATGACTCTGGAAAAAATAAAAAATAAATATACACATTTCAGCCGACTAAAAAGTTGAATAATAACTAACTTTAATAACTAATAAAACGTGATCAATTAAGCCCGATTCACACTTACAACCGTATAGTATGTTCAGGCAGCCGAATTAGGAATAAATTAGGCCACTAGTAGTCCACAAGATCAGCTTATTTGGCAATACTGCGGCTTAACGGACATACGACTAAGTATATATCAGTCAGTGGGGTGTTGAAGATGTTAAAAATACTCAAGTGAACAACGTTTGTTTCAACGTCAACTCTCCATTAGGAGTAATTGAAAACGGGGAATTTGGACTTTTGGCCAAGTTTAAAAGTGCTAGCTAATATGTAGCTACGATCTAAGCCAAATGTTCATCGGGTACAGAACAAACTGAAATAAAATA
>JASANF010021027.1:0-27833 GCA_030248245.1 Trissonchulus sp. WLG1_4
TTTTGTAAGTTCTAAAACATATCCAAAAATTAGCAAAATCGTGTGATCCTCCGTGGGTCAAATATTTCCAAAAACTGATATTTTGCACACACTGGCTTTATGAATACTATAGACAAAAACACCCATTGTGCTCGGAAATAAACTTATTCTATACATCATTTTGCTTTCCTGTACATGCAGTATAACCTGCTATATAATATTATATGGTTATTTTTATTCGGAAGTGTAGAAAATTTATGCAATAATGAATTTAAGTCGTTTGAGCTAACTAAGCTCGTTCAATTAAAACCCTAATTTACTCACTAACTCCTTCAATAATACAGTTAATGCCATCGTTAAATATAGTATTTACAAAAATAAATTGTCTTTAAAACCTACAAACTATATGCAACTATCAGTCCTGTCGAATAATGCAATCGGGCTCCGAATTGTCAATGATAATATCTGTTGAAAATTTGCGTTTTTATCATATTATAACTAGTCTACTTTCAAAATTCTATCAGTCACTGATTTCGTCTGAGCTGAAGCAACTACTGTTAGGTAGCGTAACCTTAAATGTGCCTTATCGGGTTTTGTCCGATCATGTGGCTGGCATTACCTCTTACATGTACACAAGATCGCGCAGCTTAGCTCGACACTACATAGCAGAAGGTTCTCCTCAAGAAACAACCAAAATCCAAACAGGAAAAGTCATTAAACCGTGACCGGGTCGATCTTTTTTTATAGTATATAATTTACCGTATGAAGCCAAATCCGTGGGGAATGAAAACCCAAAAATAAAATACAGTGAGAAAGTAAAAATTACCACAATTATTAGCCAAATTGTAAAAAAGAAACAAATAAAAGAGTTTAAAGCGTATGCAGAGCAAACTGGAAAGTCCGATAAACTATTGGCTGATTCTACATACTACAAAATTCTTAAACTGCTAAAAATAAAGTACAGGACTGCAGTGACTGGATTGGATTACAAAACAAATGCCGGATTAGAGGCGTTTGATAATCTCGAACAGCTTTTATCTAATCTGCATGAAAAAGAGCAGATCAGTTTAGAAGACATGACACAGAGAAAACAAGATTTGCGTCAAGCTAAGTCTTATTTACAAGGTGACTACAAATACCATGTTAAAACAAGTTCATCAGTAGCCGATCACTGCACTACCCATGCTTTGAGTGACTCAGAAAACTCATCGTGGAGAACTCAATGTACTCACCGTCACGACGATCAATGCCAACGCTGCACGCATGTGAACAACACTTTGGAAAATTTTCGGACTCTCGTGGACAATGCAAATTTTGAAGACGCTCACGAAAAATCGCAAACTGTGTATGACGTTGCCAATTGGCTTGATAGAGTTGTTAAAATGAAGCTGCACAAGTTGCGGTCAGTGCAACAAAGTTTAGCTAGAACAGAAAAATTGAAAAATTTAATGTACGAAGAAGCTTGGATAGTAATGGACTTTGCAATGAAGTTTCTCCCCTCCACTGGCCGTGAGGATCAAAATCGGAAAAAAGGGGATTAATTGGCATATTTCGTATATTGTACGTAAAACTGAGGAAGGATTTGCATATTTCAGCATATGTTCAGTCAACACGTAGCCCAAGACTCGACAACAGTGGCAGCTGTACTTAATGACAGACTAATTAGACTAAAACGAGAATGGCCTGAGCTAAGACAAGTGTTTGTACAGTCAGACAATGCTGGATCCTACCATTCTGCAGCACTTTTGCCTTCGGTCAATGCCATTAATCGAAACTATCTAACCATGACATTTTTATCGAGCGTTGGGATTTCAGTGAGGCACAGGACGGTATGCCAGTATACTTAATTTTTACAACGTGTCTTTAAAACGAGAGGGTAAAAGTCGTGTGTAGGCTTATACACGAATATAATGTTTTCTTATATGTGTTGAGGCCATTTCTCACGCGAAAGCATTTCGCTCCATGGCACACGGACACGCCATGGCGTAAGTGAGGGAGAAAGTCGTTTCGCATTGAAGGGGATTTTTATCAAGAGCACGAGCGTGCAGCCTAGCGTGCTCGTTGCGATGTTCCCTGGCATGTTCCCTGACTTGCGCCATGCAATAATTTTTCGTATGAACTGGCCTAATTTAGTTCTATTTCAACTCATGTGAGAACTCCTTACCCCTCATAGGTGCTGCAGACGCTTGTCACCACTAAATTGCCTACGGTAAACATGGCCTATAGAATGTTAGATAGCGCTTTCGGCACAAAATGTGCAATTGGCATTTCAATTTCAATATCTGCAACTCGGTTAATAGTTCCAAACTGCTCATGGATGCTGACCTAACACTGTTTAGAGCTAAAGCTAGCCACATGTGTTTAGCAAATCGAACAAAACAGTTCCAAATTTCGGGTCAAATAAGTATGCACTTTAGATTTACTGTACAAGCAGCCACTAATGGGATATGCGTTACGAAAGCCACCCTAACGCAGAAGGTTTGCTGATCATGTCAGAAATGTCTTTCAAATAAAAAAACCCCCCCACCATCAGTGACTGATAGAATTTTGAAAGTAGACTAGTTATAATATGATAAAAACGCAAATATTCAACAGATATTATCATCGACAATTCGGAGCCCGATTGCATTATTTGACAGGACTGATAGTTGCATATAGTTTTTAGGTTTTAAAGACAATTTATTTTTGTAAATACTATATTTAACGATGGCATTAACTATATTATTGAAGGAGTTAGTGAGTAAATTAGGCTTTTAATTGAACGAGCTTAGTTAGCTCAAACGACTTAAATTCATTATTGCATAAATTTTCCACACTTCCGAATAAAAATAACCATATAATATTATATAGCAGGTTATACTGCATGTACAGAAAAGCAAAATGATGTATAGAATAAGTTTATTTCCGAGCACAATGGGTGTTTTTGTCTATAGTATTCATAAGCCAGTGTGTGCAAAATATCAGTTTTTGGAATATTTGACCCACGGAGGATCACACGATTTTGCTAATTTTTGGATATGTTTTAGAACTTACAAAACTCTTTCAAATTCCGTTTTAACATTTTCCTTATTCGGGGTTTCGATTATCGTTTGAAGCCAAAATGTGTTTTAGCAAAAACTGCATTTTTCGAAAAAATGGCCTAAATTTTTAAATTTTCTTCTAGCTATAGCAAACATAAATTTGGAATTGAATTTGTCAGCTATTTTTATACCTAGGAACATGTTTTTACGATTCAATGTTGCTTGGGTAACGTTTTGTAAACAATTAGGCAAAGTTGTTCAGAGCTCAAATTTCCAGCTCAATTTTTGATTTTTGAAAGATCATATTTCCCGCCAGGATCAATTGTAGGAGCTAAAACTTTGCATAGT
Source organism: Trissonchulus sp. WLG1_4 (assembly GCA_030248245.1). Taxonomy (NCBI): domain Eukaryota; kingdom Metazoa; phylum Nematoda; class Enoplea; order Enoplida; family Ironidae; genus Trissonchulus; species Trissonchulus sp. WLG1_4. The sequence goes on from JASANF010021027.1 coordinate 3,348, forward strand.
ACAATGACTCATATGGGACAATGTTTAGACAAAATTTGAGCACGATCGGAGGAGATCGATTTTTTTGACTGCGAAAGCTTTCCTCGATTTGCACTGAGAACGTGTCTTAAAATGAAATTAATATAACAAACTTGCAAGATTCCTTTATCCTGCTTTTTAAATGAAGAAATACACATATATAAAAACTGCGCAGTTAAATTTTATGCCTAGCATCTGCTAACGGAATAAACATCAACCGATGCTAACGTTTGCCATGGTTTTTTGTTTTCATAGCTTTAAAGTTGACAAAAAATTGCTGGACCCTCTGACTCCACAAAACAAATCGGCACACGTGATCTCTTCACAAAAAAAATAAAATTCTAACATTATGAGCTACTATTCGCACAAAATTAATAAGCAACCACCGCTTGTTTTGCTACAAAATCAGCAGTTTTTTGGTCTGAACTGAAGGCCAAATAGTAAAAAAATGTCACAATTTCACCATTAATGCTTTTCACATAGTTTCCGTAAAATAATCAAAAGTGTGAATATTCTGCGGCCATGCTTGCGCTGGGTCGAACGCCACTGAATTTTCGGCAGAGGTGGGTTCAGAGTTGTCAGCCGGTGCTAGATTATATTTGGCATTGACGCGCTCACGAAGCAACAAACCACGAGCAAATCGTTTCCACAGCTGAAGCACCCGTTCTTTTCGTTTCTAAAACAGAGACATAACAATGTAAAAAATTGACAATGAATATTTAACTTTAGCTGATGAACAATCTATCATACAGCCAGGGTTTTTTTTCAAATCCGAGACTGCGTCCATTTTGCGTCCCGTTCAAAAAAATTGCGTCCCACACAATGACAGTGTGTCCAGGTTGTACCGTGAAAGTCTTGTTTTTCTATCTGTGAATACACTACGTTATTGACGTCATTGACATTAGGTGACATCACCGAAGTAAGGTGCCCAGAAAAAAAATTTCGGGGGAGGTGGGGATTGAATGACTTCGATTTTCTTTTGTGGGTTTGAAATGCATTTGTTTGTAATTTTAACAATTAGTGGATTTGCATTGCAAATGTAAGATCGCTAAAGCACAAAGTTGCGTGGGTCTGGGCCTGGGGGCGTCACCACCCAGAAAAGAAATTGGAGAATTTTTAAATTTTTAGGTCGAATTTAGTCAACTGGAGACGTTTCAGAAAGTTTTTTCGTTTTTTGTATTACACAAGTAAATGCAGGATAATATACTCGTGTAAACAAGCAAATGCAGCATAATGTACTTGTGTATACAATATATATATATATATATATATATATACATGCATAGACGTTGATGATAGATATTAACAAGGAATAGTAAGCCACAGAGTCGCAGGAGTCTGGGGGCGGCAGCCCCCAGAAAAAAATTAGGAAAAATTTTAACTTTTAGGCCAAATTTGGTCAATTGGAGACGTATCAGAAAATTTTTCTAGCCGGCTAAACCAAAGGGGGGGGGGCGGCCCTTGTGTAAAAATTCATTTGGAAACAATTTCGTGGTGAGGAATTCCCCTATTTCCCAATCGCTCTTGATACGCCCTTGTCCGCAGCCCACCCCTCCCCCCTGGGGACGCTCTTGGGGCTTGGGTATATACATTCTCAGTAGATTATGATCCGAAGTTTTGATGTATGGATATTTGTTGAATCCGACATCGAGTGCAAAATGTGAAAAAAACGGCCGTTTTTTATGCTCGCCAATTTGGAAAGACGACGTTTGGCGTCACTGACCATGCTATGGGCAAAACTTTTTTTATGAGTCAGGATGAGAAGACATTTCAGTTTTTTACATCTACGATTCAGCCCCTTCCCCGTCGCCCCATTAAGGGGGGGGGGGCTACCTGTAAAAGTAAAAATTTTAGGTTCTCCGATTCGCTTCAAATTTGCACACAATGTAGCCCCAGGGAAGGCGCATCGCAGATGTAACAAACTGGAACCAATGCTTTTGCCAATTTTTTACTAGGGGCTCCCAAAAATTTAATTTTACGTGTAAATCATAGGCGCAAAAAAAAGTTTTTTGTGGTTGTAAAGAAATACTTTACTTTACTAGAAATTTTACTTTACTCGAAATTTTTGTCAACGCTGACAAAGCTGATTTTTACATGATTCGATAGCATAACGTCATATCTCAACCTCTATGATCCATTTTTTTAAATTTTTACCCACGGCCTGAGCAATGACGCCAAATGTAAAATCACTCAATTTTGGCGGGCCTAAAAAACGGCCATTTTTTCACATTTCGCCCTCGATTTTAGATTTGAAAATACATATCCAAAATCCGGATCATACGATTTTGCGCTTACATGTGGGCTACTACTATGCCAAGTTTCAGCCTGATTGGCTTGATGTGATTTGTGCTAGAGCTGCTCGTAAGGGCTACTTTTAGACTTTTTTGGCGTACTTTTGCCTATGTAAATACACTGGCAAACGCACTGAACCAAAAGTGCACCTTCAAGCTTAATTGTTCTTATATGAGGTAGAGATGTCTTGGTGGAGTAACATATGTGAAAATGAGCAAAATTGGAGAACTTTGATTTTTGACCTGGGTCCCCCCCCCCTTAAGCAAGCAGCTGCGGCATAATGAAGGCATATACACAATGCTTCAGATTTGCTTGGGTTTGGGGACGGCAGCCTCCAGAAGAAAATTGAAAATTTTTTAGATTTTAAGGTCAAATTTGGTCAATTGGAGAATGGAGACGCATTGGAAATTTTTTCTTACGCCTCGGGCCACCAGCACCTGTTCATCGCCTTTATACTTGGGTTTTTTAGTCAGACTTGCAAAAAAATCACTGCGTCCAGTTTGCGTCCCGCTAAAAAAATTTGCGTCCAGCTGAATGTCATTGCGTCTGGACGCACTGTGGGACGCAAAAAAAAACCATGCATACAGCGCAAGTTAAATAATCATTTCTACTACTACTACTTCTACTACATCTTACTACTAGTTTCATGTACTACTGGTTTTACTCTAAATAAATTCTACTTATTAGTAATTACCAAGAGTACATAATAGGATTACTATTCAATCCTAATATTATATACTCTTGTAATTACTTATTAAAGAAAAACTACTAGAATTACTAGAAAATTACTAGAAGATACTAGAATTACTAGAAGAAAAATTACTAGAAGATTTCGAAAGAAAAACTAAACCCTGAAAACGGCCTTTACAAATCAATCCCAGTAACAAAATCAGAATCTTGGCTATGTTCATTCAAGCTAAACTCATACGTTTCACTTGGTACATAAAATTAAAATGCACGCGATGGAAATCTAGACTGAAGTTCTATGCATACAAATTACAGGGTCAACATATTGAGGGGCCGCCCCGGACAAATTTCAGAAACCCTTTAAGCCTCGAAATTCAGGAACCCTGATTGACAGAAAATAATTTTTTCACAATTCTCAAAAAGGCGCCTTTTTTCCTCTCTCTCCTGGGCTTCTTGATTTCGGGCATCCCCCACCCATCCCCTCTCAACAAATTGTATGGTCCAGTAAATGAAGGTGTACAAAAACAAAATCATCAAAATGTCTGCAACCTTACCTGTTTTTCCTTCTCGACCAGCTGGGCCTGTTCTTTGTCCCAAGCGTCCAACAATATCTGCTTGTATTCTTCACAGACCACAAAGCCATCGAATCTGAAAAATAAGGAATATTAAAACAACAAAAAACTGAGTAAAAAATGCTGAGTACTGATTCATACAAAGTCCCCGTATATAAAAAATAAAACAGCAAAAGGCTGAACTATAGTCTGACTAACATACGGCTGGTCCTTGAAAAAACTTTTGAAAAAAGTGATTAATTTTCACTATATAAATCACTCATCAAATCTACGGCCGCAGGTGATCCTCGGGTCTCAGGGACTCGAAATTTTATTAGGTCAAAAGTCACCTCACAGAATACATTAAACATTTAGGAATAAACAATGATCGCTACCACCGATAATGATTCACACGAAGCCCAAGTAGTAAATACTTCAAACTTCAGACTTAAGTAATAAGTTTAAAGTACTTAAACACTACTTAAAGTAGAGCAAACTGGTGAACCTACACAGGATGACTGCTGAAGCCGGAAAACTCCCAACCAATGATGGCTGGAGCGCAATCAATTTGCAATTTCTTGGCAATATGCAGCAAACCCGGAATTGGCAGATGGACGGTACCCGGGGGGAGCATCCAGGATTTGAACAAATACACGTTGCCATACTCGTTACGAGGGACCTGCAACAATAAGACTGATTTTAGAGGACGTATTTTTGTGTGTGTGAGATCAGCATGTGTGTGTGAGATCAGCATATCAGACTGATGTTGATGTTTTTTCGAGAAAACAATTTTCTGAAAAATTATCAAAAAACAAGAGCAAAATGTTGAATAAGCCACTAAAAACCATACAAAGTGCAGCTAGAATGATGTAATTAACAAATTTATTCTTTTCGTAAATTGTTACGAAATTTGCACATATATATATACCTAACACGTCTGCGCGAAAAGGCATTAATCCATTGGGCATAATACGGCACCAACGGGGCGGGGGCATCCCATCCCCTAGGTCTGATAAATTTGGCCTAAAAATATACCAGATCCATCTCCATCATAAAATACTAGCGCCACAGTGCTATCTAACCAAAAAAATAATCGATTTCCACTCAACAAAATCGTAAATAATAAAACAAACCTTGCCATCAACAGCGGGCGGTGACATATATCGATCAGTTTGCCAAAAGCCAAACAACGGTAACGGTTTGCGCACCGGTTCCGCCGGTTTGGGCAATCCTTCGATCCGCTGGCTGGGCGGTATCGGTTTGGCTCGTCCCTCTACGGTTTTAAAGGGCTCTTCGTCCACACGAACTAGTCGGCCCTCTTTCAGCCAATATTCTCTTCCATGAAGCTCGTGCACATTAGAGCGCGCAAAAACCGGTTCCTTGCGAAAAAACCCAACCGGTTTGGCGTCCGCCGGGTAGACGGCTTCGTATTTGCGCAGATCCCGTCGCAAACATACAAAGGATGTCCTTTGAAATCCCAAACGTCGTGGGCAATGGTTATCCATAGCCGCTATGATCAGCTTCTTGTGATCACGTTTGGAATGGGCGAGCGGTATGGTCGAAGCGTGGTCGCCACCACGATTGTCCACCCAGTCACCGCTCGGCCCGCGCTGTTTTGTTGAACAATAGCGGTAGGTCACATCTTTGGGCATGATCTAAATGAAGACCAGCGCAAGTTAAATAATCATTTCTACTACTACTACTTCTACTACATCTTACTACTAGTTTCATGTACTACTGGTTTTACTCTAAATAAATTCTACTTATTAGTAATTACCAAGAGTACATAATAGGATTACTATTCAATCCTAATATTATGTACTCTTGTAATTACTTATTAAAGAAAAACTACTAGAATTACTAGAAAATTACTAGAAGATACTAGAATTACTAGAAGAAAAATTACTAGAAGATTTCGAAAGAAAAACTAAACCCTGAAAACGGCCTTTACAAATCAATCCCAGTAACAAAATCAGAACCTTGGCTATGTTCATTCAAGCTAAACTCATACGTTTCACTTGGTAGATAAAATTAAAATGCACGCGATGGAAATCTAGACTGAAGTTATATATATGCATACAAATTACAGGGTCAACATATTGGGGGGCCGCCCCGGACAAATTTCAGGAACCCTTTAAGCCTCAAAATTCAGGGACCCTGATTGACAGAAAATAAATTTTTCACAATTCTCAAAAAGGCGCCTTTTTTCCTCTCTCTCCTGGGCTTCTTGATTTCGGGCATCCCCCACCCATCCCCTCTCAGCAAATTGTATGGTCCAGTAAATGAAGGTGTACAAAAACAAAATCATCAAAATGTCTGCAACCTTACCTGCTTTTCCTTCTCGACCAGCTGGGCCTGTTCTTTGTCCCAAGCGTCCAACAATATCTGCTTGTATTCTTCACAGACCACAAAGCCATCGAATCTGAAAAATAAAGAATATTAAAACAACAAAAAACTGAGTAAAAAATGCTGAGTACTAATTCATACAAAGTCCCCGTATATAAAAAATAAAACAGCAAAAGGCTGAACTATAGTCTGACTGTCTGACTAACATACGGCTGGTCCTTGAAAAAACTTTTGAAAAAAGTGATTAATTTTCACTATATAAATCACTCATCAAATCTACAGCCGCAGGTGATCCTCGGGTCTCAGGGACTCGAAATTTTATTAGGTCAAAAGTCACCTCACAGAATACATTAAACATTTAGGAATAAACAATGATCGCTACCACCGATAATGATTCACACGAAGCCCAAGTAGTAAATACTTCAAACTTCAGACTTAAGTAATAAGTTTAAAGTACTTAAACACTACTTAAAGTAGAGCAAACTGGTGAACCTACACAGGATGACTGCTGAAGCCGGAAAACTCCCAACCAATGATGGCTGGAGCGCAATCAATTTGCAATTTCTTGGCAATATGCAGCAAACCCGGAATTGGCAGATGAACGGTGCCCGGGGGGAGCATCCAGGATTTGAACAAATACACGTTGCCATACTCGTTACGAGGGACCTGCAACAATAAGACTGATTTTAGAGGACGTATTTTTGTGTGTGTGAGATCAGCATGTGTGTGAGATGAGCATATCAGACTGATGTTGATCTTTTTTCGAGAAAACAATTTTCTGAAAAATTATCAAAAACCAAGAGCAAAATGTTGAATAAGCCACTAAAAACCATACAAAGTGCAGCTAGAATGATGTAATTAACAAATTTATTCTTTTCGTAATTTGTTACGAAATTTGCACATCTAACACGTCTGCGCGAAAAGGCATTACTCCATTGGGCATAATACGGCACCAACGGGGCGGTGGCATCACATCCCCTAGGTCTGATAAATTTGGTTTAAAAATATACCAGATCCATCTCCATCATAAAATACTAGCGCCACAGTGCTATCTAACCAAAAAAATAATCGATTTCCACTCAACAAAATCGTAAATAATAAAACAAACCTTGCCATCAACAGCGGGCGGTGACATATATCGATCAGTTTGCCAAAAGCCAAACAACGGTAACGGTTTGCGCACCGGTTCCGCCGGTTTGGGCAATCCTTCGATCCGCTGGCTGGGCGGTATCGGTTTGGCTCGTCCCTCTACGGTTTTAAAGGGCTCTTCGTCCACACGAACTAGTCGGCCCTCTTTCAGCCAATATTCTCTTCCATGAAGCTCGTGCACATTAGAGCGCGCAAAAACCGGTTCCTTGCGAAAAAACCCAACCGGTTTGGCGTCCGCCGGGTAGACGGCTTCGTATTTGCGCAGATCCCGTCGCAACACATACAAAGGATGTCCTTTGAAATCCGCAAACGTCGTGGGCAATGGTTGATCCCATAGCCGCTGATGCAATTCCAAGTCTTCTTGTCGATCACGTTTGGAATCGGGCGAGCGGTATGGTCGAAGCGTGGCTCGCCACCACGAATTGTCCACCCGCAGTCGACCGCTCGGCCCGGCCGCTGTTTTGTTGGGCAGACAATAGCGGTAGGTCACATCTTTCAGGGCATGATCTACAATGACAGAAACTTTGTAGAACAACAAAATTTAACGCAGAATTATAGCTACTTAGTTAAAATAATAGCATTTAATCGGAAATTACAGTTGGGCTGGTCCTGTGACACCCCTAAAGACAGTACTGAAGGACTGCCTTAATAATTCTACCGGGTTTTGCTTACAGTTTCCACTTACAGACAAGCATGAGCTAAGCCGGGCCATAGCTAATCAAATAATTTCTCCCTTATTGGCAAATTGGACTAGTTTTCCGGCTTGTAGTCAGAAGCTATTAGTTAACCAACAACTATAAACTGACTAACCATTATCGACAGCTAGAATATAATGAATAGGAGGAGTGCAGGCTTTGGCGATATCTTCCGGATTGTCCACCGTGCCACTGTGCGCACTTAAACACAGCCATCTTTCCTCCACAGCCACATAAACTTCGCACCAAAAATCCACACCTATGCGACCATTTGCCTCTGATTTGGTATCTGAATTTGGTTTCTGAAAAATAAGCAAATTTGTTATTGCGCGGACCAATAGGACGGCATAACAAATTCAGCACTTTTGCCATTACGTTTACAATAAAGCCTTTTCCCAATTTCTTTGAGAAGAGCCGATAATTAGCTTTTATATACTATTTTTTATTTTTTAAATCTCACTGTGCGGATTTATTTCCATAGGAGCAAAACTAAAATTAAGCCATACACAAAACCATACAAATATATAATATGCTACAATCCACAAATATATTATACATAACGCTAAATTCCATGGTTAGTTACCTTCTGTTTGGCACCACGTTTTCTTTTCTTCGATTCTGTCTCAGTTGTCTCAGTCCCAATTGGTGTGCTTCTCCCCTGTTCTAGCGACAAGCTTATTTCCGGATCCTCGATTTTCAGAGTGGCCGGATGCACAGAAGTGACCAATCGTGCATCCAAACCCAACGCCCTGAGAGATATCACACATAACAGTGCCAGCTGCTTGTAACTACAAACACTATTCGACTCCAGACATAGCAGCAGAGCAGAGTTCTGAAAATAAAGCATATTCTCATCATAAAATATAATCATATCTACCCAGCTGCCCTCATACTATCTTTGCAAACTCGGTCTAAGCGCCATACTTTAAACAACAGCCAGCATCAAGAGCTCATACACCCGTTTCCGTTGGTACAAAAGTGTTCCTCGTATTAGCGAAGTTTTACTCTTGGTGATGAAGTGACGAACACACTTGTGCAACTGAGGAAATCGGAGGGGGGGAGGGGGTGTTACGCAAAAATTCTAAAAAATGTCCGTTTGATTGAAAGCTGATCTGAGGGGGATAGACGAACCTTTCCAGGGGGTGAAACAATCCCCCCCCCCCCCAATTGGGTCGAACACACACAAATTGCCCTGATATTAAGTGCTTCGGTTCATCATTAGTATCAAACGACAATTAATTTATATAGACAAACTTCAAACAATATTAAACCAATCTAAATCTGAACAATCGACTGACTAACTTACCCAGTCAATAAAATCACTTTCACTGTTGCTCATTTTCGTTCCGTCTTTGCTTTCATCGGCCACCAAATGCAGAGCTCCAAAATGTGATCGAAACCATTTCAAAAATTTACTCAGCACATCAAATCCTGTCTTGATTTCTTTGATATATCCCGGCGGTATCACGGACAGCATTAAACTTTGCAACGTTTCATCCGCACACAACTTTGATAACTGCAGCAAATGTGCAATGTGCGCCAGTAAGGACACCTGAACAAAAAATTGTTTTCAACTACGTACGCTAATGTTAAGCGTGCGCCGTGCATATATGTAACTAAACCATTTTAAGGTGGCACTCCTGAAATGTGGGTTTCGGCCATTATTTTGAACGCGCAATAACATGCATGTAAGACAAAGTTGATCAGAGTGATTCCCTTCAATTTGATGTACATATCACATAAATTTTGCATTTTTGGCAATTTGTAGAAATAGATTTTCCGGAATGCCTTCATAGCCAGTACATTTACACGTATGTATGTTTAGGCTGAAAACACTAGCAGTAGTGTTTTACTGAATGTGTTATTTTTGGTGTTTTATTGGTGTGGTATAATTTTTTTGTGAACTACCAAACCCAAAAAAAACAAACAAAAAACAAAAAAAACAAAAAAAAAAAAAACAAAAAACAAAAAAAAAAAAAAAAAAAAAAAAAAAAAAAACCAAAACCAAACCCCCCCCACCAAACCAATGGCAATCTAAAAATGTCTTTAGCGAGACTAGATGAAACAGCAGAGCTATTTCAACCCAATTAGCCTTCTCTCTAAAATTTTAACGTCAGGCTAAAATTTCGAGGGCTTCAATCTAGACTGTTTAAACGGACAAAGGAAAAATAAGCGCTCGGTCCATACTCCATGCCAACACACTTATTCGCCGCCTCGTTATCTTACAGCTGCTAAAGGACAAAGAAACAAATAAATGCCAGACACAAACTTTCAAAAAATAATACTTTGTGAATGCTATCCTTGACTTCTTTGCGTTGACGCATTATGGCTCGTTTCAGCAACGTTTCAGCGTCTTCTTTCTTTTTCCTATAACAGCGCTCCAGAAAACGTAGTCTACAACAGGCTGAAATATCTCGCTACCAATTATACAAATTTTACTTTCATACTCTACTCTATTAATGAAATTCATTCAAATCTGAATTTGGCACATCATCACATTGACATCAAATTGTATATATTTTTTATAAAAAATTTCACACTTTTTCAACCTGGTTTATTCCAACTAAATCTTACTTTTTACCAGCATGGGCAGGAACCGTGATGGATATTTCAATGGGCTCAGGATCTGCCTGTTTACTTGTACTCGGCCTATCGAAACAGTCGGGGTTAATACTGAGCGAAGTTTCTAAAACATACACATTAGCCATTGACAACATTTCGACAAGCAATAAAAGTAAACCACGAAAATTAGATACTTACTCAGTTAATTTTCAACTATATAACTTGAATTACGTTTATTAACACTCCTCAAAAAACAAGGTATATAATGGTATAACTTCGTAGTTTTCATTGTTTTGAGATAACCGGTTTTTATGTTTTGCTCATACTATAACCATACTATAACAGAGGTGCAGCGTGCAGGCAATATCATAGCTGAGGAACGTAGACAGCTTGCTGAAGCCGCAAAAGTTGATATCCCTCTCTTCTGATCTCATCGAAACCAACTGATTAAAGGTGAATTCCGTTGTTGTGCCTTTTATTTTCAACTATAGTCCTCAATAATATAAAAAAATATAAATAGAAAAACATCGTGCTCACATTCACCTTCAACTTCTTCCCAGTTCTCGTCTTCTTCAGATGTACTACACTCTTCATTGGCATCCTCTCTGGCCAGAGAAGCTTTGGCCTTTTTAGGTGGCGATTTTTTGGCAGTCGTTTTTGGGCCTTTTTTCTTTTTGATACTAAGCTCTTGGACTTCTGTCATCAGGGAACTATCGCGTTTCCGAGTGACCACTTCTTTATTTTTTACCGATTTTGTCTTAGGCTTTTTTGAGGGCAACTTAATGGGTGGAACAGAAGGTTGAAGTCGATGCTGCTGCTCCTCTCCATTTTTTATATCAAAGTATGGGGACACTTCTGCGCCAACTGATGAATCAACAAAGTCGGTTGCGTTTGGCTCCTCTTTGCGTTGATTTTGAAGACTACGTCTTGTCGTGACAGGCATACTACAAATAAAAGCCACAAATATTTCCAGCTCCAAACAAATTTTTCTAATCGGATTGTCTGACGCTATAACTACAGTAGTGCGAGGAAGGGAGTTCGTAGTTGCACTTTCACTGCTCAAAAACGGTATTATATATTGGATCAAATGAGGCTGGGGGTCAAGGTTCGGCAGAAAGAGAAAAACTATTTTTGCCCATAAATCGCTTCCTACCCCATCCTTTAATAAAAGTATAGAACCCCCATCGTCAGCCAACCCCGAATCTGATCTCTAGTCCCCAAAATAGCTGTCGCCCGTTTTTATAAAAATCTCGAGTGAAATTATTGGTGCTAAAACCCAGGAATGGAATAAGTCGGAAAAACGACACTTCATAAAAAAATGAGTACAAACTTTATACAAAAAGAACAAAAATTCTACAAAAAATGTACAATAAATTTTGTATAAATTTTGTATCTCTACCTTGGAAAGTTTGTATAAATTTTGTACTCACTTTTTTCCTGTCTTTCGACTAATGAGCTGAGTCCCCCTTCTCCTATATCCCCCAAACCAGACAGGGGCCCCCCCCCCTCCCCCCCCCCCCCCCCCCCCCCCCCCCCCCCCCCCCCCCTTTCCCTTTTTCTCCTTTTTCTTTCCTTGGAATTTCAAAATTTTTCAAACTTTTCTTTCGTGGAGATCTCGCCCCTAATTCATTTCTGCTCTAATGTATACACATGATTTCTATCTGCTATGGTGTAGTAATAATGAGTAATGCTTACAACTATTATTGGTATTTAGTTATATATTTTGTGTGGCTTTTATTAAAACCGTGTGGTGGGTGGAGTGGAGGACGAACGTCTAAGGACGCCCTTGTCACCCATGGTTTTTCTTCAATTTTTTCCTGTATACACGTATTTTTCAGGTTTGCTCGTCCCCCCATTTGCCGATTTTTCGTGCTTTTTTTATCTAAATAGGTTAAAGTTTGAATATTTGACATAACAAAATCTGACTCTGAACAGACCGCTGCTACAACTATGATTTCACGACAAGTGTTGCTTAGAATTGGTTTTTCTATGCAATTATTATTTCAAAATTCTAAAAATACTCCCTTCTTGGGGGGCTGCCACCCCAGACTCCTGCAACCACTCTTTTTTTACGACCAGTGTTGCTTAGAATTGCTTTTTCAATGCAAATTTTATTTCAAAATTCCAAAAAAGCCTTAGCTTCTGGGGGCTGCCGCCCCCAGACCCCTGCAACCACTATGATTTCACAACAAGTGTTGCTTAGAATTGCTTTTTCAATGCAAATTTTATTTCAAAATTCTAAAAAAGCCTTAGCTTCTGGGGGCTGCCGCCCCCAGACCCCTGCAACCACTATGAATTCACAACAAGTGTTACTTAGAATTGCTTTTTCAATGCAAATTTTATTTCAAAATTCTAAAAAAGCTTCAACTTCTGGGGGCTGCCCGCCCCCCTGCAACCACTATGATTTCACACCAAGTGTTGCTCAGAATTCTTTTTCAATCAATTTCATTTCAAATTCTAAAAAAGCCTTAGCTCTGGGGGCTGCCGCCCCCAGACCCCTCAACCACTATGAATTCACACAGTGTTACGTTAGAATTGCTTTTTCAATGCAAATTTTATTTCAAAATTCTAAAAAAGCTTCAACTTTCTGCGGGCTGCCGCCCCCCAGACCCCTGCAACCAACCCCCCCCCCAAACCTAGGCGGAGTCAAAATTGAACGAAGAAGAGCAAGGATAAAAATAATGTAAAGATACTCAAGAAAACCCACTAGAAGTTTGAGTGTGGCTTTCGTTGGCCATAAGGTACGTGACGAAAAGTAGAGTAGGTAATTCTGAAAATAAAAAGACAAGCACTGAACAATTAAAAAAAAACTTGGGTTTACAAGTTGATGATAAGACAATGCGTACATACGTACATACATACAAACATAACTTACATATGTTCATATCATATTGGTGCAATGCGATCGTCTCCAGACCGTACCCTGGTCAGACGGCGACTCATCAGTGGATCATCCGCCAGGAACATGCTTTTAAAATTTTTGGGAACAAATATATAAAAAGTGAAAGTTAGCTTTAGAAAGTGGTTTCGTCGCAGATCGCCTTATCTAGGTGAAAAAGTGCAGAAATCTAGCATACAACCACATTAAATACACATGTAAGATCTGGAATCCTGATACTGTGTTAGTTATCATTCGATCAAATACTATATATGTAATTCCCAAGCATTCTTGGCATTTAAACGAAAAAGAAATGAATTTTTATCTTTAGCATGATCGTTGAAGAAAATGAGAAAATGTTTTTTCAAGCTTCTTATTGAGTATCCTCGTTTTTTGAACTTGCCATACCTATTAAGTACGTAAAAGCTTCGAAAATAATATCATGCTGTAATGATGTATACAATTTACTAAAATCATAGGTGTTTACTGACACTGCTTTGCCATTCACATTTAATTTTTTCATTGCATTTAGAATAGCATCATTATTAGAAATAATCCAGAAAGGATTGGCTATATTTTTTGAATTGCGTTTGATAGCTCCACAAGAGGCTTCTAACCGTTTTTGAACTAGCTTTAAGGCTAAGCAAATAGACATCTTTTTTGTTGCACTTTTAGTACCAGCTATAATAGGTAGGAAACCGACAGGGCATTTATGAAACTTCGGCATAAGATAAATAAAAAGTAAAGCTTTACACGTAGGATAAATGCTGCAATCTCTTTTATGTTTGTATTGTTTAATTATGAAATAAAGCATAATCACATACATTTACCAGCATAAAATCCTATTCAGGACATAGTATGCTAATAGTACACACAGTGAGTTGCAATTACTTTGGTACGGTAGACTAAGGGTTAACTATTATAAAAGTGTTAGTAAGCAAGAAAACTCATTTTTATAAATTATTGGACTTCGGTCATAAGTTCCGCGGTTATTTCATCTTTTGTTCGAAAAATTCTTTCATAAGTTTGAGATGTGCTGTCGATTTCTTTATAGATCAATTCGCGGTAGTACTTTTTACATACAAACGCAAAGTTTTGAGCAGCTTTATCAATAGGTACGATAACATACAAACGTTGAAGACGGTTTAGACATGCTTTCGCCTGATTGCTCAAGTTGAAATTCTGGTACTTTTTCATAGTGAATCTTTTTTGTCTGCAGTTTTTGGTAGTAGAATTTAAAATTTTTTCAATCCAAGGCATAAAGTCAGACAAAAATATTAGTTTTTTTAATTTTTCTAACAATCAACAAGAGCAAATTTAGTCACAGTAACTAACTCGTCAATATTGAAAGGCCTAGGTAATCTAAATTTTGGTCCCTTTCTTAATAACATACGTAGTTGATCATTTTTAACAATTTCAAGATTTCCGGTAATAACGTGATTATGGCACGTATCCTTACAGTATACAGACTTATACAATCCTTCGAAGGTGCAACTTCGGCAGAAGGGGGGGAATTCAGACACATGTTTTTCAGCGTAAAAACACGTTTTTATAGTTTTTGTCATGCGCTGAGTTCATTTTTGGCAGTTTCCAAGCGAAAAAATTTACAACTTTTCCAAAGAATTCAAATTTTGTCGAAAATCTTTAATTTTTCGTCATATTGAGGCTGAGTGCTGACCATGTCAGTCTAAAAATTTATGAGCATATACTAACAGATAATAATATATTTTATTCAGCTTTATTTGCTGCATATATCTTGCTTATTCTGGCCAAAAAATGTAGATTTTTATATTATAAAATAGGCGAAATGAACTTATATACTTGAATAAATTTAAAATTCAATTTTTTTCCGCAACAGATGGCTATTAAACATATTTTCCCACCAAAAATATCACATTTAAGGCATAAATACGGCGATATAATAAATAATAAAAACTTCATCCCTAATGCTCAGAGCCAAGCTCACGCTGGCGGGCAATTTCGGCTTTAAAGTTCAGCTTTCTTTATTATTCCACAGTAGCAAATGATGTCCTTTTATTTGATGCAGAAAACTAAGGGCCTTTTCATAAAAAGATTAAAAATCGAAGATTAAAATAAATCTTTTTATGAAAACGACATTAAAATTCAGGGGCCGTATTCTCAAAATTACCTGCAGGTAAAGTTAGGCTAACTTTACCCACAGGTAAAGTGAAGGTAAAGTCGTATTCTCAAACACTGACTAAAACCAACGTGATAGCTATAGTTACCTTTAATATTCTGGTCAGGAAAGTGCTTTATCTTGTTTCGCAGCGAAAGTTAATGTATTGTGCCAATTTTTAACCTTAACCGTCGACGTTAACCTTGTTTTAAATTTTAACTTTACCTTTACCCACAGATTTAACTTTACCTCCACCTTACCTGTGGGTAAAGTTAGCCTAACTTTACTTGCAGGTAATTTTGAGAATACGGCCCCAGTTGCAGCCATGAAGATTAAAAATCTTAGAAATTCATAGTTTGATTGCAGCGTGAATTTTTAATGTTGATTTTATGAAAACGTGATTAAGCACTTTTACTATTTTTAATATCGCTGATTAATTTTAATATTTTTAATTTTTTTATGAAAAGGCCCTAAGAATAATCTTTTCGTTCACCCACAACTGAGTCTAAGCGTGAGCACTAACCTCAGCCTAAGCACTAAGCCTAAGCCTGAGCTCTGAGTCTAAGGCCGTGTTTACATTGAGCTTTTTTTCAGCTGCTCGAGCAGCTGAAAAAAGCTGCAGCTTTTTTACAGCTGCTCGAGCAGCTGGGGCCGTATTCTCAAAATTACCTGCAGGTAAAGCTAGGCTAACTTTACCCACAGGTAAGGCCGTGTTTACATTGAGCTTTTTTTCAGCTGCTCGAGCAGCTGAAAAAAAGCTGCAGCTCTTCTTCGACGTTTCCGGCATTTTTTCAGCTGCTCGAGCAGCTGGAAAAAAGCTGGAGCAGCTGAAAAAAAGCCGGAGCAGCTGAAAAAATGCGGGAACTGCATCGTTGTCATAGCAACGGAGCAGCTAGTCTATAGTGACCGCCATACTTATCCGCTTTTTTTCAGCTGCTCCAGCATTTTTTCAGCTGCTCCAGCTTTTTTCAAGCTGCTCGAACAGCTGAAAAAAAGCTGCAGCTTTTTTCAGCTGCTCGAGCAGCTGAAAAAAAGCTCAATGTAAACACGGCCTAAAGTGAAGGTAAAGTCGTATTCTCAAACAAGGCTGAAAGCCAATGTGATAGCTAAGTTTACCCTTAATATTCGGTCCAGAAAAGTGCTTTAGCTTGTTTCGCAGCTAAAGTTAATGTATTGTGCAAATTTTTAAGCTCAACCGTCGACGTTAACCTTGTTTTTAATTTTAACCTTAGCTTTACCCACAGGATTAACTTTACCTTCACCTTACCGGTGGGTAAAGTTAGCCTAACTTTACCTGCAGGTAAGTTTGAGAATACGGCCCCTGAAAAAAAGCTGGAGCAGCTGGAAAAAAGCTGAAGCGCTGAAAAAATGCGGATAAGTATGGCGGTCACTATAGACTACCTGCTCCGTTGTCATGACAACACTGCAGTTCCAGCTTTTTTTCAGCTGCTCCAGCTTTTTTTTCTCCGTTTCCGGCTTTTTTGCAGCTGCTCGGGCAGCTGAAAAAAAGCCGGAAATGGCGAAAAAAAGCTCAATGTAAACACGGCCTAAGCACTAAACCTAAGCTAAGCCTGAGGCCTAGTTTGAAGATAAAGCCTTCTAAGAAGCATCAAAAATAGCTTTACCGCACTAAAAAACCTCAACTAGCAAAAAAGTTTGCAGGTATAGCCAGAATTTTGTACCGAACCTTATTTGTGTTGTAACGCTTCAATTAGCCTGGTCCTAGCTTCAGAAAAAGCTTTGAACTTTTCAAAGCCTAGACCGATTTACAAAATTTTTTCAGCATTTAGTAGCTTAGAAGTTGCTTTTTGAATGGTAGCAGCAGGTTTTCGTTTCATGGAGCATTTTTGCCTAAATTCGATTTTGCGCAAAAATTTTCATGTAAAGCTTACTTTTTAGACAAAGTTTGATTTCCAGCTAAAGCTTACATCTTACAAATTTTTAACCTATCCTATTCGAAAGAGCGTTTAATTTTGACCCCCTCTAGGTTAGAGGGATATATGGGGACTCCGGATCATTAGGCAAAAAAATGCCGTTTTTCCGACTTATTCCACCCCTAAGGGTTTTAACACCAATATTTCGGTCTATATTTTTATTAAAAGGGGCGACATCTATGTTGGAGGCTAGAGATCAAATTGGGGCTTGGTTGACAATTGGAGTTCTATATTTTTACAAAAAGATGGGGTAGGAAGCGTTTTAGGGCCAAAAAATCCCCCCCCCCCGCCGAAGATTGACCCGAATGGGCTAGGTTAGAAGTTTGTAGAAAGTAAGCTTTAGTTGGAAATCAAACTTTGACCAAAAATTAAACTTTACGTGAAATTTTTTGCGCAAAAATGGATTTAGGGAAAACTACTAAATCAAATAAAAACCTGCTGCTACCATTGAAAGAGTAAAGCTACTAAATGCTGAAAAAATTTTGTAAATCGGTTCAGGCTTTGAAAAGTTACAAATTTTATTCAGAAGCTACCAGGATCCGGCTGATTGATGCGTTATATGTATACAGCACAAGTAAGATTCAGTACAAATTTTGCGCTATAGCTGCGAATTTTTTTAAAAATAGAAAGCTAGTTGCGGCGTTTTAGTGTGGTAAAGTTATTATTTCTGATGCTTCTTACTGGCAAGACCACCCCACGTCCAGAACAATACTGCTCACACGACTAGTCGCCTACTGCCCACCTTCCTGTTTCCCGTCTATTGATATGGTAAATTGAAGCCGGCCATTAGGCGTCGATATGAAGCGTCGGCTTTCTCTTATGGATTACGGTAATGGGTAGGTTGCAAAATGGATGGGGGGGTTACACGGGGGCCCTTAAAAATGGACGTCCTCGTCCCATGGAAGCAGGCAGCGTGACTAATTATGTGCAGATAGTTGAACAGAATAAATGAGTATAATTATAAGATGCTATGTGACTTGGTTGAGATAACAAAAAGAATATGAGCAGAAAGCAAGGCGTGTCAAACAAATGTAAGTAAACAGTTAATGTAGAATTTATTGAGCACTGTACAGTTGAATAGTTTTAGTGATATGAGAATGTCTAGAATGCCTGAGTTAGTTGTTCAGTTTGTATTATTGTCAGCACGGGAGGGCGGACGAGTGGAGGTATTATGGATGGCGGTGTCCGAGCTATGGATTTGGATGTTAAGTGGATATTGAAGACCTGCAGGGACGATGATGAGGGGCAGCTTCAAGTTGTTCATGTACAGGGGTATCCAGCCGTGGAGGTGGTAGGTTTGGGAGCCTTCGATGGAGTGGAGGGTCATGTTTGGCTGATGAAGGGCTGGGCCAGCGGTCGAGGTATGCGTGTCGGATGTGGAGGGGAATTGGGACTCGGCTGTGGGTTCGCATATGGGGTCGTCAGATGGAGGTTCGCCGATAGCAGATTCGGAAGGAGGTTTGCCGATAGCAGATTCGGAAGGAGGTTCGCTTTGCGGCTCCCGGGTCATCTCCGAGGCGGCGTTGGCAGCGGGGGTCAAGTTTCATTGCGAACAGGGGTAGGGTTTTGCGATTCCTTAGCCATGAGTTCCGAAATAGTGCAGTGAGTTAGCTGCCGTCGATTCGCATCGAACGGTATCTGCCGCTGCGGAAACGGGACGCTCGGGCTCTATGGTGACGAAGCGGAGTGGTGGGTCCTGAGATTTGACGATTGGGTTCAGGCAATATGGGATGTTGGTGAAATAGGACTGGGGCTTGCGGAAGTAGGGGTTATGCTCGCCGAATTCCCAGGTCCAATCTGGCAGTGCGTTTCGAGCCAGATGGTATCGCAGGGGATCGTTACGTTCGAATGGGGCGATCAGGTTTGACGAATCGTCAGTGAAGGGATGGAAATCGATCATCGAGATGTAGTGAATATCGGCTAGCGCGCAGCTGTCGGCGAGGAATTGGTCATGTTGGCGTTCACGCTCAACCGGCGGTCCAAAAAATTGCTGGTTGTTCCAATAAATATTTTTTTAGAGTTTTGGGTAGGCCGTTAATAAAAGCATCAGTTGTGAAAGTTTTACGGGCATCAGGTGTCAGGTCGGAGTAAGCTGACCTGCCTAAGCGTTTGATAGCTTGTTTGTAGTCGGGCAATGTTTCATTGTCAGTCTTTTTGCGTTTACGCAGCACTAGGTTACGTATACGCTTATTTTCGGCAGGTAATAAAGCCTGAGTCAGAGTTTCCTTTAGCTTTTCATATGTGTCTCGAGATGCGTAAGGAATTTATTTCAGACAGTCAAACGCAAAACCTTTCAAAAAGGCAGGCAGTTTTTTTATGTTTTTCCTCGTTGTCCTAATTTTGACTATCCGTAAATGTTTCGAAGAGTTCGAGCCAATAGTCAAAGTTATCCCCTATTTCTCCGCTAAATGGTTTGAGTTGCAAGGGAATATTATGAATGGTACGAGAAAAGCGCATTTGCGTTGGTCTGTTTGATTGTAGTGCTTCTATACGACGAGACTGTTCGTTCAAAACTTCATTTTGTCTCTGTAGTTGCAGATTTAGGTGTCGGATGGTACGTTCAGTTGCGTCGATTGGGTCACTTGAGTCAGGGTTTGTCAAAGACATTGCAAGTCGTGTTACACACAAGTTTAGAAATGACAAAATGGTGAGAAGGAAGGTACATAGAAATAGAAACAGAATCAGAGCAAAAACAATGCTAAATAAATAAATTAGTTATGAATTACAATCAGAAGATGATTAATTTGCAGCTGGGGTTTGTAGATGTGAGTAAAATACTATTGTATATATAATAAGTAAAAAGTAGTTTACCTACGATGTTTGCTAGTAGAAGTAATCACCACTAATGTAAGAAAATACGCTTACGTTGTGTGATAGTAGATGAGTTATATAGTTCTTACCTACGATATTTGCTAGTAGAAGTAACAGGGTTGGTTTTTTTCCGGAAAAAAATTATGGCCGGAAAAAAACCGGTTTTTTCCGTTTTTTTCCGGTTTTTTACCGAGTTTTTTTCCGATGTCCAAAAATGATGGTAAAGTAGTTCTGAAATGCAATCTTACATTTTGCGTATTAGTAACTTCATTATTATTCACTGGTGACTCTTCAATGGTTATTAAGCTTCTTCTGGACTAGATAGATGCTATAACTACCATAATATCCAGTGTTTTTGTTTTAAAACTTGCCTAATTAGTTATGGTGGGGTAGGAAGGAGTGTAGGACTAAGGTGGGGTAAGTTCGCTGTCAGTTTATCAGTTTACGGTGGGGTTCTAAAGTCGACAGAAGAGTGAATGATTCTGACATTGCAAACTGCAAAGTGTATTCAAACTCTGCCATTCAGGGTGGGTATTTTAACCTTTGAAGAATTAATGTGCTTCGTAATTCAAAATTGGACTCTTAATTGAATTTAAACAATTTTTGCCTAAATTCACAACAAACGGGAAAACCGCCATATTATATACTTTTCGCCAAAAAAAGGTCAGAATTGCTTCTAGAGAAAGGCTTTCTTGGCTCAAATAGAACAGCTCAAACCCTTGGATAATTGCCTAAAAGTTTTATGCTGTTGCATTCTGGTTAAATATTTCGATTTGTTGTCGAAATGTACGTGTATCAATACGAAAATTTATCCTTATTATAAGAAGTAATCACCACTAACGTAAGAAAATACGCTTACGTTGTGTGATAGTAGATGAGTTATATAGTTACTTTTTACTCTTTATTTTTGAGATGGATTTAAAATAAGTAATAATTTAGAGTCACAGAGTAATGTATAACAACTCTTGATGGGTCATAAAATATATACGTAAAGTGCAAAATACAGATTACAGTTATACACAACTCACTGGAAAAATATGTAGGTACGTTTTATATAGAATATTATCTTGAATCTATACTACTTGTATAGTAAATTTCGGTCGCAGAGTAGACTTTACTATGAGCTACAACAATTTAACTATCAATGGGTAAGTATATTAAATTGTAAAAAGATTATGAATTTAAACTAGTGAATGAAAATGTATACGTAAACAATACAGATTGAGTATATGAGTGATTAATATAGAGTAGTCTACGAGACTGGTAGCTATCGTATGGATACACAACAACAATATATAATACAACAAGCTCTTCTGCTGAGTAAGAAGTGGTTACCATGTGAGTTTAGAGTGTCAATATTCCGTAGGAAATATTAAACGCGGCCGTTATTTGTGGATAAACTGATTTTTTAATCCCGCTTTTTGTACACATCTACTGCTGAGTTGCTCTACAGCCTTACTGATTACTGATAAACTGTTACTATTTATCAAAACGAGCAAGCTCGTTTACTGAGTAATTTACTGAGTGAAAAATTATTATTTTATGACGCTGGAGCTATTTTAACACGAAAAACTGATCGCATGTCGTAATTTTTCAACAAAAGAAATTTTAATTTGCCGTCGTTACCAGATTGACGCCGTTAACGAGAGTTGTGATAAAAATATTTTTAGTAACTTTATTTTACATTTAAATTGTACTACTCTAAGCAGAGGTTAGAGTTTGGTTTTGCAAAAATATAAAAAAGTGTGCTCGTTTGGTTTTGTAAAAATATAAAAAAGTGTGCTCGTCCGGGGATCGAACCCGGGATCTATCGCATACTGAGCGAGAATCAATCCGCTAGACTAACGAGCCGCACGATTCAGAATTTGAATTCGGCATGACATGATCCAATGTCAGTTAGTGTACACTGTACAAAATTATCAGCGTATTAACATTAACAATAAGTAAAACATCAGTCATTGCATTTTGCAATCATAAACGTAAAATCAATTATTATCATAAAGTAATAAAATTAGTACAAAAGCTTTACGTATTCGGAAGTACTTTGCGTAAGTCATTTCGAAGCTGTGCAATAACAAAACTTTTAGAGTCAATCCTTTGAAACCCGGTTGGCTCAGATAGTAGATAGTCTTGCATCTACTGAGCTTCTGACTACAAATCAGAAAGTCGGTGGTTCGAATCCCCCCGGGCTCTTTGTTTTGATTTCCAGCGCTCTGTCTTGCGAAATTGTATTTGTACTGTGAGACCGACCGACCTACCTACCTAACCAGTGTAATTTAACGTAGGAAAATCGACCTACCAGAAATTACATAGGATTTCAGAAATCTGAATATAGTATATACGCGGCCCCGGGGGCCGCGTAAAAATACTAGCAAATAAAGTATTTTCCCAGCAACTGTCAAATTTTAAGTAATTCTAAACTATATGTTTCGGTTTATTGGAAAATATGGGTTTTTATTCGTTAAAAATGAGTATTTATTCTTTTAGATGGGTGAAATTTGTTTAATTTGTTAGGCTTGCTCTATGTTCAATTCAAAAATGAGTAAATAGCTAATTTTTTAAAATTAAAAGAAGTTAATGGGTTTTTGCCAGGGATGCCTTGTAACACCCCAATACTAGGGTGTCTCTAGTTCCGGCCAACTCACCAGTTCGAGAGTCAGTCACAATTCAGTCGCTCTACGATCGAATCCTCTAAGTTCAGCAACAACCCGCACAATGAGAACACCAAATACATGTTATATACAGCACGCAAAACATGGACCAACAAGAACCGCCAACTGGCAAGACCACACCACAACAATACTGCTCACACGACTAGTCGCCTACTGTCCACCTTCCTTTTTCCCGTCTATTGATATGGTAAATTGAAGCCGGCCATTAGGCCTAGGTGTCGATATGAAGGCATCGGCTTTCTTTTATGGCTTACGGTAATGGATAGGTTGCAAAATGGACGGGGGGGGGTTAGAAAACATATCAATTTTAAAATTAGAAAACTAAGCCTAAGCCTCACCTAAGCCCGATAATAACCTTGGGACTAAGCCTGAGCCTAAGCCTAAGCCTAAATCTAGGGATTGGAAGTCTCGGTTTTTTTTCGAGACCGAGACCACAAAACCGAGACTTTGGGCATTTTTTGCCATTTTTTACCTATTGATTTGATGACTTTTTACAAATTTTTAGGTAAAATTACAAGACCATGGTCAGACACCTTTAACTAACAGCTACATCACGACAATTTGGGTTACATTGCTGGTTCTTTCCCCCGTTTGTGTGGGACTGTGGTCTGTGGTCGTGGTCTTCTTGAATATTGTGAAATTTTGACTTCTGTTTCAAAATAGACGCAATTTGTCCTTGTTCTTGCCAGAAAATAGCAAATTTTGACACTGTTTGGCTCAAATTTAGTTAAAAATAGCTCAGATTGTCTTGGAATTACCAATGTTTTGCCAAAATACACCCAAGATAGAACGGGATCGGCTCAAAAATTAGACCTGCGCGCCGTGACACTCTTTCTGTCTTTGCCAGCGGCGTGACACCCCTGTGAGTGGGGCCCCTTCTGTCCCCTGGGACTAAATTTTAGTTGGGACTTGGGAGTAGAGTTAGCGATCAACCGGAGGCTCCGACTCCGGCCGGATTTGAGCCTCCGGCTCCGGCTCCGGCCGGAGCCGGAGATTTTTTATTGTTCAAACTTCAAATTCAAACAAGTTCAAATTTTGTGAAAAAATCACAAGGCTAACGAAGCGATTAGGCGGCTACAATAGTTATATTACTGCCGGTTGTAATGGAGACGACCAACCCTCTCTACCATTGTGTATTTTTACGTCTTCAGTTGACCAAAATTGGCCTGAAATCAAAAGTTTTCCACATTTTTACATGGGGATGCCGCCCCCTGTTCCCCGCAACTATGTGGTTTGGTGTTTTGACCTCGGCGTTTAGCTCTGATGTTTTCGGCCGGTTAAAATTAGTACAATGTTTGCACAATATGTCCTGTTATCTCGCAAATTTTTGTGTTAAAATAGCAAAAAAGTCCATTTTAACCTAACACAAAAATTGAAAAGTCATTCCTCCGAGATTTCTTGCTGACTACGCCACTGATATACGCCTAGATTATAGGGGTCGTCGGGGGGCGGTAACCCACAGGCCCAGAAGCTGGAGATACATACGGCATTGTATCTTCTACAAATTTAATCTTTTCCAAATTTACATGTATTTTTGGGAGGTACCCTTGTTGACAATTTCGGAAAATTCGACTAAAAAAGGAGGCTCACACGGACCCCATAAACCACCCCCCTCCTGACTACACCCTTAGCACCGTAGTTAAAATTCTAGTCATTCTGGTCAATATGAACAAATTTTTTGACTTTTATTAATGTTGATGAAAAAAGTGTACAGTGACCATTGGCCAACTATGCCGTGGTGGTATAGGTGTGCA
>JASANF010021028.1:0-47405 GCA_030248245.1 Trissonchulus sp. WLG1_4
CGATTTCGCTTACACGCGTTCGTTACCATATATATATATATGCAATGCAGTCATTGTTCATACGTTGCTGAGTGAAGATTGCGGATTTCTAGGCCCGGCGGCCCGCGCACGGCCCGGGGCTCTAAATATTTTACGGGCCTTGCCCATTTTTGAAAAATCTCTCCGCGTCGGTCCGGCCCGGGCCCGGCCCGCGGCCCGCTACAGGCCCGGGCAGAACTCTACGCAGGTTGGGTTGGGTCGAAAAATTTCAGCCGTGGGTCGCCCCGCGGGCTCAGGCTCCGCGGGGTCGAAAGAATTGTTTCCGACCCACGAAAACTAAAAAACACTACTACTAACTAAATTTGGCCTAGAAATTAAAAAATTATCAAATTTTTTTCACGGGGGCTGCCGCCGCCTGACCCCTGCAAACTCTGTGCAAACTCATTTACTATTTATTGCTATTAACTTTCCTCAAAGCCTATATGCCTGTCTAGAAGAGTGCATTATGCTGCAATTATTTGTGTAATATACTGTCTGATATGAAGTTCACTCACTTTGTTTTCAATTTTCCTGTCGGAAAAATTTTTTGATACGTCTTCAGTTGACCATATTTGTCCTAAAATTGAAAAACCTCTATTTTATCTGGGAGCTGCGGCCCTCAGGCCCCGACTAGAGTTCTGCCCGGGCCTGTAGCGGGCCGCGGTCCGCGGGCCGGGCCCGGCCCGGAGAGATTTTTCAGAAATGGGCCCGGCCCGTAAAACTCCGGGCCCCGGGCCGTGCGCGGCCCGCCGGGCCGTAGCGGGCCCCGGGCCGGTCGAGGCCCGCCGGGCCTAGAAATCTCCAAGCCCAGGGCCGTCTCGAGCTTTAGCAACGCATGAACAATGACTGCATTGCATATATATTGATTAAGTACGCAGGCACTTATACTACACTCAGACGCACACACAATGCATTTTCTCACTTGCTGAAGTCTGTGCCGGACCAGCCCGCGGGCTCCGGGCCTGCTCCGGGCCGGCCCGCGAACCCCGGGCCTGCTCCGGCCCGGCCCGCGGGCCCCGGGGCTGCTGCGGGCCGGCCGGGGGGCCCCGGGCCGATAGGCCCGCTACGGCCCGCCGGGCCTGTAGCGGGCCGCGGGCCCGGGCCGTCCCGGCCCGGGCCCGGCCCGGAAGCGTGCTAGTCGGCCCGGCCCGGAAAATTTGCTAGTGGCAGAACTCTAGCCCCGACCACCGCAACAGTGAGTTTAATTTAAATGACCAAATTTACATTTTGTTTATGTAAGCCACAATAAGTGTAAAAATAAAAGGATTCTGGTGGTTGACGCCCCCGGACATAGTGTTTGTGACCGGCCGGAATTTTCGGCCGGCCGGCCGGCCTGATGGTCGCCGGCCGGCTCCGGCCGGGAAAAGCCGGCCGGCCGGCCGGCTAAAATCAGCCGGCCGGCCGGCTACATTCCGCCGGCCGGCCGGTCAAAATCGGCCGGCCGGCCGGCCGGTTAAAGACACCGGCCAGCCAGCCAGATTCAACCGACTGACAAAATTAGGCCGGCATAACAATCCGGCAGGCTAAGTTTATGCCGAAATGACACTCTGGACTGGTTTTATCCAAAAAATTCTGCTGTTCCGGCCGGCCGGCCGGCCGGCCGAAACTCTTCACCGGCCCGGCTGCCGGCTTTCGCGGCCGGTCACAAACACTACCCGGACAACGCAATAGTGAGTTTAAACAAGTGAGCAAAAAAGTGGACAAGGAGCGACCCCCCTTGTCAAACCGCTGGATACGCCGAGTGGTGGGTCAAAGTGGGTCGCGTTTCACG
This sequence comes from Trissonchulus sp. WLG1_4, assembly GCA_030248245.1. Lineage (NCBI taxonomy): Eukaryota > Metazoa > Nematoda > Enoplea > Enoplida > Ironidae > Trissonchulus > Trissonchulus sp. WLG1_4. Next base: position 1,790 of record JASANF010021028.1, read on the forward strand.
GTGCGGGTTGGGTCGCGGGTTACCCACGAGTGTAGAGCCGCGGGTTGGGTTGGGTCGCGGGTCGAAACTCGAAACTGACCCGCGTCTACCCCTGGCCCCAAGTGTTAGCGTCGATTCATATTTACAGCCGTATTTCGTAATTATGCCGGCTGAACGGACATGTGACTGTGAATATGAATCGAACCTTACAGGGAACCTACCCTCTAATTCCACATGCACAGTCTAGAACGTACGTAGGTATCACAAACCCCCATTACCCAAAATCTACGGTCATGCTCTCAACTATTTTTATAAGAAAAATAGTAACTACAAAACAAGTTGAAGGCAACACGGCAGCATATTTACTTTACAAACATCAAAATCGGTAACAATCATCAAAAATTAAAATATAATAAATAACTAATGAAGGTCAAAAAAGGCACTACAGAACCAGACAATACAGAACTGAAAAAAAACAACAGGAGCTAACAGAAATCTTTGTTTGATGACAAACAAGCATGAGGTGTTACAAAGATTTCAAGCAAACATTTTCTTCAAGAAGAGCACTAAAACTTTTAAACTAGAGAACATAATTTTTGACAGAGAATCCCCTATCCTCACTAAGTTGTGACTAACCCGAACCATAAAAAAACTGTAAATCAACTGTCAGAATTTACGAACGATATGATTAAAAAAATACATATAAAATGAACAATCCTAGAGCACAAACAAAAATAGAATCTATATAAAACTATAATAAAAAATAAATTTAATACTAATATCAATAATGCATTCAGAATAACTAACAAGCACCAATACAAAAACGACTGCAGACTCAAGTCATGAGGATGAGAGTTGACTAACTTTACCAACTCAGCAGCTAAGCATCAAGAAAATGCCCAGCGTTGAATCAATACTCAAGAGTACATAATCAAAGAGTACGACATTTTTGGCCGCTTGCACCAACCTTATTCTCGAGCTATTCTTATTCTTTAGCTATTCTGGAGTGCTGTTTACCATCTTACAATTTTCAAAAACAATATTCAACGTGTCGTAATTAGTTAATCTGGACTTATTATCGAGGAAACAGTGAAAACAAATCTAATGAATAGGTCTTTAGGGTTAAACAAGATCAGCTATTCTTGAGTTATTCTATTCTCGAGCTAGGTATTCTATTTTGGTGTAAGCCAGCGTTTGACATTTACAGTGGGGAACGTACGACGGCTTTGCGACAACATAGGATGCGAAAACCAACAAATAAATCGCTTACGAATTATTTTTAGATCATGGATTAGCTGTTGTCAAGTCCAAGCCGCGTAATAAAGTTCTTATATTATTGAATCACAGCAGACAAAATGAACATAACTAACGGTCGTATCAAAAACACGACTTTTTCATGGATGGATTAATTTTTATTATTGTTGTTTAATAGCACAGTATGAAGCACCTCAAATGTAAAGTTGTCGCGTTGCTAGAATATTTTGAACCGCTAAATACAAGAGTTTTTTAATTGTAAGGTGTTTTACTGAATACACCGCTAAAAGAAATTTGATAAAAATAAATCAACAACCTTAGTTAGTACCTAACATCGTTTTTTAAAGATTCCATACTCAAATAAAAGTAAAAAAGAAACGATTCCGACACATAATCGGTCACTCAACTGCATTACAAAAAATTACGCCTCTAACTATTCAAATATGATGCCTTTTGTTCAACTTGTTTCCTACTTTCGCTGGTAGGTGTGAACTATGAACCGACCTTTTAGAGTAACACTGACTTTTGTGTGTTACACCAACAGCAACAGGACAATAGATTACAAACAATTAATGCACCATAAATGTGTGATAATGGCAATGAGCACTGAGACATGACTAAAGTGAATGTCCATTTACCAGTCCCTTTGAACGTGCGTTTGAAATGACTAGAGTTTCGCAAGACAACCCCAATAATAAAAATAATTCACGTTATTAAATTATATGCTAAAATACTAGTAGACAGCTTAATTAAAGTGCGTTTCACATGTACACTTATAGCTGGAATAATATTCTCTACTGCGTACTGCTTAAACTTTATTCTCTAGCTAAACATAGGCCCGTATTCACATACTAAGTGTAACGCTTAAACTTAGTGTTTGCACTTAGTGTTAGCGCTTATAAGCGCTAAGTGTTATTCACATACTTAGTGTTTATTTAAGCGCTTAGCAAACACTAACGCTTAACTTAGCGTTTCAATTTTGTATTCACATACTTAAAATTTAGTGTTTGGCTTAGAATTCAGCGCTTAAGTTTAGGGACCTCGGGAGCTCCCTAAGCGCTAAGCGCTTAGTTAGCGGATGGTGTGGGGTAGGGGTGGGGAGAGTGGGGGAGGTTCTTGGCCGCCATGGGAAGGAAGGGCATGCAATTTAGGATATATTAGTAACATTTTCCGACCAATTCGATCCATTTTGCTCGTTTAATCGCCAAAAATAAAAAATGCACTTTGTTGTCCAAATTCGTTTTTTTACATTTTTGAGTAGAGCATCTTAATCGAAGTAATTTTTCTTCAAGAACTTCTATTTGAAAATTTATATTTTTCATGATATGCCCCCTGAAACATGCAGAGCTGATTTTGCATTTTTCAGGAATCCACCTGCTGAAAACATTTTTTACAAATGTATAGTTAGAGAAAAATATATATTATTAATAAGAAATAGTAATTTAAATAAATCTATAATCGGATTTATAAATACCAAATGGAAATGCGGATAAATAACGAATTCCGGATCCACATCAAGCAGGGAGCGCACTTCAAGCCAAAGCCAAAACTAAGCACAAAAGTTGCTAAACGCTAAGTTTAGTATAACACTAATTTTTAAGCGTTTATTTTGTGAATAACAGTTTAGTACAAATTAAGCGCTAACACTTAGCAAACGCTTAGCGTTAGTATGTGAATAACTCTTAGTATGTGAATTCGGGCCATTGACTTCCAAAACAATCACTTTGTTTGATTGGCAGCAATTGATCCAATTTGTTCTAATCGGAGTCCGTGTCAGAAGCCTGAGGGGAGGAGGGGGAACTGGTGGTGGGCGTGGGTGGGGCGCTGAGGGGGCGAGGATAGCGAAATTTGGAAGCCTAAAAACAAAAAATTTACAAAATGCAGTGACTTCAGAAACAGCATAATATGTTTACTGTACAAAAAACAGTATCTCAACATTAATAATCAACAACAAACGTTGCTAGGCCAATGTCGTTTTAACGGCATACGATATCTAATGCCAAATGTGTGGTAATGTAGTATTTAGTGCAAAAAAGGGATACCTCAGCAATCAATTCGGCGAATCGTTCGGGATGTGTTTTGTGGAGAGCCATTTGTCGCGCTTGGCGATAGTACTGAAAGAAGACAGACACAGCACAAAAAATAAGTCCTCAGAAGTCCGAACTGCCTGTTGAACGGCAAATACCTTGCTTTTTATATGTCTCCGAGATCCATTACAGGCAAGAAACTAAAGCAGACAATGAAATTTTACTACGGAAGCAAGTACTATCTAGCTGAGAGAAGGTGCAACAGTCATCGAAAGACGAAAAAGCCAAAACACAAAATTTCAAAACTCAATCTTACCAGTCCTAAATTTTTCCAGTCCAGCAACTCGGACAAACGTTCTGTTCGATTTCTCAGCACGATTCGTTGTCGACGACCCAGCTGGCAAAATTCTAGCATGTGCTGAAAAAATATTTAAGCAATAACAAGTGCTATGTATTACATAATATGCTTTGGCAATTGGCTTAGCTTCATTTCATACTATCTCGTGCATCAGCCCTTCTTTTACTATCAGATCAGACAGCCCCAAGGACTATACAAGCTCAGTCAGTTATGAAAAACGAAACCAATACATACGTAAATTCTGCTTTTTCCTGCTGCGCCACAGCGCAGCAGGCTTCTTTAGAATGAGGTGTCGGAAAAATAACGTGTAACTAAGAGAGTTATGTGTGTGCGTCCTTGCGTGTTTTCATCTGTGTGATTGTGCGGGTCTGCGTGAATGTGTGTGTCTGTTCTGTGTCCCTGTTCATTATATGTCTGTGTGCTGTTCATTATTTGTCTGTGTGCCACTGTACTACTGCAGTCAATACCTATGCACGTACGTAATTATGTGATTAAAACGGCTCAAGTATATACACACTAACAAAACTCAAAGCTCATTTGCATATTTTACATGAATACGTATGGAATATAGATTGACAAATGCAAGGTTTACAACAAAATTTTATCACAACATTCACAACATCCAATATTATCCTCTGTCTGTTTGCATAGTATGACTTACACAGTAATACATGATCTTTATAGCAGTAAAGTCTTGAACCACACAGGCCTCACTTTCACTTTGATAATAATATCTGACATTATTCAGTTTCAAATTGTCCATTGTTTTGGACAATTTAACAAACTCCATACTTTGGAGTACAAGTAAAATGGAGTTGATCATGGCCATAATGGCGCAAACCAACCCACTACTTAACGGAAAATACGCATGCTCACAATGCACTGTTATAGCAAGCACGGCGTTAGCAGCTTTGTAAATGACACTATAAATTCACCCCATGAAACTGACTAGCATTTTCGTCTGTCATAAAGCAGACGAGTTGCTACTTCATAGTCGAAACGAAGGACCGATAAAATGAGGCGTATGATGAGCTTCCAAAAGTGGCAAAAGTGAATCATTATCTGATGCAGATTTTTCCGATAATAGAAGAAAAAGGATATCTTTAGTGCCTGTAAATGGTGATAAGAAAGTGAGTAGTGTTATTAGTTTAATAATGAAAATTTCCAATGAAAAAAATAATAAAAAAAAAAAAAAAAAATTTTGTAGACGAAATATAATTATTTAAAAAAGGGGGGTTATTATTCTTACGTTTAAATATAGGTAACATTCTAAGATATGCAGTATATTATACGATGTTCTACTCTTATAGGTGTTAGTGTTAGTAGTATAGTATAGTGCATCTTAAGGTACTGAGTTAGTTGGTGCATCGCGGGTTCTCCAGACCATCATTGGTGCAGGCGACTCATCAGTGGATCTGCAACCAATAATTTGCTTTAGAGGGATTAAAATCTTTTGGATAGAAAAAACAATAAAATAGGGTGAAAAAGTTTAAAAAGGTTTCGTCGCTCCCGCCTATATCTAGGTGTCAATTTAATTAGTAAAAACAAGCGTTAACCAATTCTTTTGTGGATATTAGATCAAATTTTTTGTGTAATTCAAACTTATTAGCAGTTTTTAACGTATAAGTTTTCAATTTTCTTTTACTATATCCTTTATTGTTCAACTTTGGTATAAGTGTTTTGACACGTGTAATGAAATCAACGAGGTTGGTGGATAGGCATGCAAATCGCTTGATTTCATTGACGTACGTGTTGTATCCACAGTTATCTGAAATGTTACCAAAGAGATTCGGCAGAGAAATAGTATTGAATTGGAAAGCGTCCCGTTTGTCATAAACTTTAGAAGAAAATTTATTATTTATAATTTCGATAGTCATGTCCAGAACATCAGCATTTTGATCTGATGTGTTAACTTTATTTAGTGTTAAAGAGTTTGGGTAAATTTCTTTGTGAATATCTTCGAAAAGGTTTTTGTCATTCAGTAAAGTAATATCGTCAATATATCGGTATACATTTTGTAGTAATTTTCTTTTACCCCATTCTTTGTTTTTAATTAAGTGTTTGACGTATTTGAATTCATAGGCGAAAAGTACTAAATTAGCTATAAATGGTCCAACATTGGTTCCCATTGGTATACCGATACATTGTCTTAGTAGTTTGTTACCACACGAAAAATAACTGTTTCGTACAACCCATTTTGTTAGTTCTAGCATCTTATCCGCATTAATTTCTACTCCTTTTGTCTGGTTTTTATACCAGTTGGCTGACGATTGATGTAATGACATTCTTTTATTACCATTGAATGCCATTGGAAGGATATATTCGATGTTTTCAAATATATGTTCATGTACTAAGTTCGTATATAATTGTCCAAAATCAAATGTGTTAACTGAAGTAGCTGAGGTGGTATTATTGATATGCTTTAAACTTTCAAAGATTTTGTTATTGCTGCTTATTATCCAGTAGGGGTCAATATTCCAGTAGTTTTTTATACAATATTTGCAATAGTTTTCAATTCTTTTTTGAATTAATTTGTACCCGTTAGATATGGCTATTGATATAGGTTTGGTGCATGCCTTAGTGCTAGAAATTATAGTTCTGAAACCGACTGGATTTTTATGAAATTTAGGTATTATTTGAATGAAAGCAAGGTTTCTATTATCCGTATCTACGTCAAAGCCAAGTGATCTCGATTCGTCCGCAAGGGTACATATTAATTCATTGATAGTTATATTAGATATCATTTCATACGTATTAGTATTACTAGTAATGCCAACTTCTTGTAAGATGTGTTCTATATAAAACTTCTTACAAATTATTGCAAAATTTTGTGCTGCTTTGTCCACTACAGTGAAGACGAATTTGTTTTTTAAAAAATCTATAATGTTTTTTAGTTCCATAAGGTCAAAAGTAACTCTGGTTGTTTGGTTAACTTTAAAGTTGTAGTTTTCAATTTCTGCGAAAATAGCAGTTTTCCATTCCATAAATTCGACATATTGGCTGTCAAATTTTTTGCACAACTTTTCAATATATTTAGAAATTCCGGTTTTAAAGGCATCTATTGCAGCTTTTAAGTTATTTTTTCTTGGTATGCGGAATTTTGTACCTTTTTCCAGAAGTGCTTGAATTTTGGAATTATTGACTACCGCCATGTTTCCCGTAATGATATGTCCATAGTGATTGTCTTTGTATATAGAATCATTACATTCACAGGTAGAGTTTGATTGCAACCATTGGTCAACATTCAAGTTTTGTATTGTTTCACGATAATTAAAGAAAAGAGAGCCGATAGTGTTAACGTATGAAAAGATAATCATTGGATTATTATATTCTGTTGGGATAGTAGATGGCCAGGTTTCAGTTACTTTTTTGGATCGTATCAATTTCTTGAATGCTGTACCAATGGTGTCGCATAGTTTGTTCTTGAATTCAAATAGTATTTTGGGTCTATTATATTTTGTGTTCTTATCCTCTGTTGTATTCTTATTTTCCAGTTTGTATTGGCATAGGTCGTGTACGATTTGTAGAGGGTGTGTCAAATTACATTGCATTAATTCGTTCAGGAGAAGTGATAACGACGTTTTATTAAGTTTGAAAATTTCTTGCACGATTTTCTGTCTGAAAGATTTTGGGTTATCAGTATATAAATTCAAAATATCTTCGATGTAGTGGTTAGCGTCTATTCCAATTTTCTTGAGATAGCGTGGTTTGCGTGTTCCGCGTTTGTGGCTATATCTCTCGTTTTTAGAAAAGCTATTATATACCGATAGATTTGGATTCTCTCCTCTAGTTCTGTCGTTCAAACCGTAGGGTGATTTTGTTTTTAGTTTCTTAATCCAGTAGTCTTCTCGTTCCAGTCGTTGAGATTTCTCCGTTTCAGGGTCTGAATTGTCGATTTTCTCAATAATTTTGATGATATACGTACGACACGGTCCATCTTTAAAGTGTTCTTGTAGTCGTCTGCAGCCTGGGTAATTGTTCTCGATAGATCGTCTATGTTCTCCGAAGCGTTCACTAAGTTTTCTTTTAGTCTCTCCGACATACTGTATGTTACAGTCAGTGCAAGTAATCAAGTAGATTATGTTGGTAGTGTTGCAGGTAAGCGGTTCGAGTGGGTTGGTAACTATGGTATTATGTTGTCGATTAGTGTAGGCGTCCCTGAAGATCGGTCCGTTGTCAATAAAGTCACAGGTGCGACAGTTGCGTTTGTTGCAAGGGTAGTTGAGATTGAAGGTGCCGGTGGAATACCACCATTTGGAGGGTTGTATAGAAGCCGCGTATGCTGCTTTAAGTTAAAGGTTGCTAATGCCCGAATAGATGGATAAATTGTTTGGGTGCAGTCATAAGAAACCCCTAGGCGGAGTTCCCCCTGGCCACGGTCCGAAAAGTGCGGCATGGACCATGTTATAACCGGATAGGAGTCCGCACACTAAACGAATTACTAATGACTAATACGACCACTGCAATTAGGTTGCAGAGGCACTGGTACTAATTAAACTGATACAAGGAAACAGATCGCCCAAGGGGAATGGTGGGGCCCCTTGGGGGAGATTTAAGCACTCCATAGTATACTGTATAACATTAAAAAGAAAAAATCTATTAAACCGTGCTCGTTTATCGAGCTTATAACGCTGAAGTAGCGTTTACGGCATATTACTGATAATCGGGACCATAGTCCAAAAGGTAAACATACACGCCAAACGAACTTCAATTTTTGACGCGGGACAATATAGATCAAATACTTTGATACCCAAATCATACAAGGCACGCCAGGGTTACATCAAAATTTGGTCAAGTTAGAATATTTGACCCATAGGTCAATTGTAGCTAATAGGGTGGTATGTAGGTAGAATAGTGGTCAAATTAAGTTATTTGACCCACAGGTCAAATTATACCTAATAGTGGTATGTAGGTCGAATAGTGGTAACGTCCGTTTTCGCGATAAAAGTAAATGATCAAGGTGATTAGAATAGTTATGGTGAAATGTATATAGTGATAATACATCGATCCGAAGATCGGAATTAATATGGAGGAATGTAAATTGTACGCGTATCAGTACAATAACAAACTCCAGATCATCGACCCCGAGGGGTCGGAATAAGTATTGAGTATGTCAGTAGCACAGTTAAGTGCGAGGACAAACTCGATTCATCTACCCGAAGGTAAGAATAAGTACAGAGGATGTAAATTGTACGCGTATCAGTACAATAACAAACTCCAGATCGTCGAACGCGAATAAGTAAGTAAATTATACGGTTGAGATAATTTGTGATAATAGATGAACGATAATATGGAAATGTTACGAAAGGTGATATGATTGTCATGGAATAATTATGCGATTAAATAATTATAATGTGAATTATCGAATTATTTATATATTGTGTGTATGTGCTAGTTATAGACACTGAAATATTAGTGATGCTAATAACTAGTTTTAAAGAACGCCGAAAAGCATTGGGCTTTGCTTGTTCAAACTCCGTTGTAAACAAACTACTGTATTCTTTTATTAACGTCTACGCGTTGTGCTTGTGCTTACGCTTGTTTGTGCAAGTGCCAGTGTGAATCCGGCCTTATACTAATATAATATACTACTAAATGGTCGGCTAAGTATAATATAACATACATTCGCTAGCTGCTGTACAGACTCTTCGGGGCTTTTGAATCGTCTATCCACAATATAAATGCCGTAGCTCATGGGGTCGGACACGTGCTCGCGAATGAAGCAGCCGAAGCCGGACAGATTGGTGGTGATGGAGGGGACGCCCATCACCGTGCACTCCGCTGCAATTCAACACAACGGTCAACATCGAGCACTATGAAACAGTCTGTTACGCTGCGAGTTACGTTGCTTTTGCACGTCGAAGCGAGCGTTTTCGCAACAGTCAATTGTCAGGAACTAGGGAGTCACATGAATGCAAGACGACATGGTTACGACATCACTGTCGAATTACACTTTGTCACTAGTATTGGTCAATCAAACATCAAATATTGAGGTATACTTTACAGAAAGCATTATTATTACCATTTACTACAGATGTGCAAAACCGGCTTTATGGTGTATGTAGTATAATTCTACGTGACTCTATGTTCGACGTTTGTTACACAGTTTTTAGCTGAGCCAAGGACTGAAGTGTCGAAAAATGACTCTAACCCGGAGTATAGCCCCAAGGCTCGTAGTAGGAAGGAAAAACCCCCAAATGGCAACCGCGCACGAATTCTTCGTAGTCCAAGCCAATCAGAGGACTGACCGAGGACAGAAATTCAGGGTGAAATATGACCTGAACACATTCATAAAAACAGATACAAAGTTTTTCACACGCATGTTTGGCAAAACTACTTATACGAACAAAACGGTACTTCTGCATAATAATTTTAAAATTTCATGATGTCATACATCGAAAGTTTTTCGATTGATTAAATGATTAATTAGTTTAATTTCGCTGTAACTTTACGGAATATTCACAAGAACAGAACATTAGCAAACCGTTTGTAACGTATTTACTATAAACTTGTGTTACCAACCTGCAGGTATGTCAAGTAGAATCGGCGCCGAAATTGGTTTTTCAAATTTTTTAAACAAGTGGTCAAATTTGATGATCGCATCTACCTCCGCTATATCATAGGTACTCCAAAGAGTTTATCACTTTCAAGAATGAGACACTATTAACATGTATATACTCTACTTGATTAAATTAATCTGATGCAGTTCATCCATTTTACGGCTCTAAGAAAAAAGTGCACCAACTTTAACACGGTCATCGTCTTTATTGAAGAGACACGTTCTTCTGAGATGACTGAGAACCAAATCATTCGAGTCGTCTGCCATGTTGTGCGTGCAAATCGGGGGGAGCGCTTCACGCTGAAACAAACTTACATGAATGGTTCATAATTTTGGATTTAGGACTGACTGATACACATAGCGGGTACGTGACTATGACTGCACAAAGGGGAAATGAGTGCGGATCCCTATCACCAAGGGTTCCTTTACCTGATTAAAGGGTTAATTATAATCGGACTAAACTGTTTAAAAATTAAGCTTAAAAATGCCATTCCAAACCTTCAGGTTAAACGGACTTCCGTTTAATCCATTGAACACAAGTCCAGTCCGTTTAATCCGGTAAAGGAATAGGCCCCAAGAGTACATAATAATCCTATTTTGTACTCTTGCTATTATGGAAATTTGTCCTGAAAGTACATGAATACCAAAAAATAAAATACCCTTAATATGATTCGCCTACTCTGACCGAGCGTATGAAAAATAAACCAAAAAGAAAAAGATCGGGAGTAAAATCCGCATTTCGTGGAGTAGTAGGTCTATTTTCTGTTTTTTTAAATGACACCAAAAAGCAAAAAACTTACATAAAAATGCCATAGCCATAAATCAACAAAAAATGCAACTTTTTATGCAACTCTAGTTCGCTGAATTAAAGCGCTCACTCTAGTAGAGAGAATGCATCGTTTTAGTTTCACATGCTCCTCTGGTGTTAATAACTCGTCCATAGTTGGTATACGACCCCTGCAATAATAACAGTTCTCCTGATGATCCTATCAATTATATATTATTGTAATGTATACCGAAGAGCAAAATACAGTGTTACACTACTGTTAAAAAAGCATCAAAAACACCAATAAAACAGGAAATCAAGCGTCAACTTCAACAAAAATACTGTCCATCCGCATGGAGGTATGGATACGTATGAAAACAGCACAAAAGTCCGCTTTCACATTTTCAGCATACACTGACTGTCTGACACTGATAATAACTTGTAAGTGAACAGTGAAATTTGTAATTTTTAATAGCGAAGACTTCACTCTTAGAAAAGATTGATAAATTGGCTGCCTTCGAGACACCTTAACAGCAAACACTGACGTGCTTAAAGTTCTAGTCGAATCGGAGCAGCAGAGTTAAAAGTCTAAACAAAAACTGCTGGACCTTGAGAGAAAAAGAAACACGCGATTTCATTACGAAAAGAACCAATTGTGGCCGTCAAGAGTACAACGAGCAGTCACAAAAAACACGCCACCAATTTAGTCTCAGGGTTCAGCTTGGTCAGACTTGAATTTGCTGGGGAAGGGCCGGAGACATTACGGGTTATATCCAGAAGGTGGGAGGGGCCGACAACCCGCCCGGTGGACCCGCTTCTGATTTGCTGAGACTAACCGAAGACAAATCTCAAACATCCGTTCGCCGATTGAGTCCTTGACCTTGTGCACTGTCTCCTTCATGGCCTTGCAGACGGCCTGGCCCCTCAGAGACTCCACGTTGAAACTGTTGGCTTTGGCTGGATAGATTATGAACGCTATCACCGTCACGTCCTTCACACGCGGATCCGAAGTGGTCTGAAACTATTGATTCTACACTAGATTTCCGCATTGGAATATTAGTTTTTCTAACTGTAACTAATGCGTAGACAGCCACTTAAGCCTAGTTCATACTCATCCTTGTGCTTGTCCCTCTTGTTTTATTCCAAAGCAATATTCCAAGAAACTACCCGAGTGATCAAAGTGAGTCAAATTTTGCCCGACAAATTTTAGGGTCAAGTAAATTTTCGAAAGCAAAAAATTCGCGAAAAACGAAACGATGCGCCAAAGCAATAGCTGACCAAATCGTACTTGTACCTGGCCCTATGATTTTAAAACAAATATGAACCGGGTTTTGAACTGAAAATTAAGCCTGGGCATTATAATTAAACCAATACGATCTTAATCCTATGTTTGCAGTTAAATCTGATATAACTGCACAGGCTGAAATTATAGAAAACGCTAAATAGGACATAGCGGTCTTTGAGAGCACTAACGGTCACAGAAGTACGATTGCAAACGTCACGGCCACACATTCAGGCCACGCCTGCCATTGACCCACCTTTAACAGATGATTCAATCGAGCGAGTGATTCAATGAACAGATCGCCGCCTTTGTTGCCAAACTCGTATCGACCGGCAGTGAAAAAGTAGAGCACCTTGTCCATGTCAAAATTGTAATGGCTGAAATACGCAGCGACTAAATGAACTTTGGAAAAGGACAGTAGTAATCAAACACTATGGGGCAATTATATCTTATTCTTATCTTCACACTGAACTGAACAGCTGTAAATTGTTGTGATTTCTAAAAAATGAACAGCAAGTATATTTATTAGATGCATTGCCAAAGCTTAAACAAATCAGCATGGGCGATTGGTGGTAAGTTTATAACAAACAGTACAAACCCGTAAAAATGGCCTCGTACAAAGTCATGAATTTTTTCCTTAGCCAGAGCATGCAGGTTCTGAAATTCGTGCAAAGCTGCAAACTTTACAACACTCAGGCCGTTCGGCGTGATGACATCTAAAATAAAAAAAGAAATAGAAAAAAGCGCCATTGAAATAATAAAAATGCAAGACATTCAAACAAAATCTCAGAAACTGTAACTGATACACGTAAATAAATGGAGAAAAGTATTCAGTATATTGACAAAAATTGACAAACCAGGCTTTCTTTTCAGCAAAAACTCTGATTCAATGCCCGTAATCTCAGAGACAGTGGTGAACACGTGGGCAGTGTGCGCAGACGCTCGTTCAAGGCAGTAGCGGTGATAAATGCCCTTGTTACCCGCTTCCTTGTCAACGTCAAACTGAAACAAAAAGTACTAGAGTGCTATTTAAACTGAAGTAAACAAAAGACAAACATAAACAAAACCATCCATAAACTGTTTTAGCTGCACCGTCAGCAGGTAGCCTGCCGACCTCCACAGTGACAGTACACTTACAATACGTTTCAAGCCCCTTCCCCTGTACTACTACAATGGCACGATAAAAATGAAATATCAAAAAGAGCTCAATCAACGTTCATGCATGCAGGCTGATTCAAATTGTTTAAATTCAATTCAAATTATGTATTTCAGCCACTTTGGCACTCTATTATTATCACTTTAACTATTATCAGATGCATAATCATAGTACGTACGTACAGTACGTATAAAAACAAATAAACTGTATTTGCTGCAAACTTATATGGCACAGCCAGACAAAATTGAAAATTTACACAAGGGTCCCCCTTTGGTTTTTATGGCCCGGCCGAAAAAATTTCTGATACGTCTCCAATTGACCAAAATTGGCCTGAAAATAAAAAAAATATCGTATTTTTTCCTGGGGGCGGTGCCCCCAGACCCCCGCGACTCTGTTGCTTACTACTTCTTGCTTATATTTTTTATGTTCATCAAAGCCTAATGCCTATGCATGTATATATACACAAGTTGTATACATTATGCTGCATTTAGTTGTGTAATACACTGTCCGATGTGATGTTCCCATCTTTTGTTTTATTTTCCTGTCGGAAAAATTTTCTGATACGTCTCCAGTTGACCCAATTCAGCCTAAAAATTGAAAAAATACCCATGTTTTTACGCCACTAGCTTTTACTAAAAAAAGACTCAACTCATTGCCCTTTATATGACTGTGGCAATAACAAGATAGCATGAAGCTGAAAAACGCTATTATAAAAAGTGAAAAATTTTTTCAGACCTCCGCCCCCCCCCCGAAATAGAAGTCTGGGACCGCCAGTGCTCCGCAGCATAATTTCCAAAGCTGTTTGAAAATTGCTCAAAATTTATAATTACAGGCGACCTAAAAATGCATTGTAGTGCTAGTAATACATCACTTATAATAAAGTTTACCGGCAGCAATGAGCAGTTTATCAATAAAATAGTACTAAGAAGTACACGGTAAGCAGGACGCTCTCTCTACAGATAATTAAAGAAAAGTACATTTTTATGTCAGATTTTAAGGTTCTACTGTATACATATTATATGAATGTCCATTGTCCAGATTTAATACAAATATTAAACAGTAAACATAAGACCATTATACATATAAGTGCAACATATATATGCTGTTAGGAGCTAATTATTTTAGTAAGTGTTTGCAGACATTCTAGACTGTACTCTGGTAGGAAGGCGACTCATCAGTAGGTATATACAACCTCCAGAGACATGTTTTCGAATAATTTTGAAAAAATGAAAATATATAAATGATTGTTACAAAAAGGTTTCGTCGCAGACTGCCTCAACTAGGTGAATTCACGAATAACATGCAACCTCAAGATCAAGTCAAAATTAACGTTATACACATTTCAACAGATTTTATTTGCAGTATTCAAAATTTCCTATACTTTCAGTATATTTAAAAAAAATATAAAAAAACAAATAATAATCCCTGCCTACGAATAGGTGGGTTTTCATACACTCTTCCATGAAGAGCTTGATGTTTATCATTTATATATGAAAAACTATATGAGTCACTCTCTGAGTAGTTCGACCTTATTCTGGCCAAAAAAACAAAAGTTTATTGGATTTTGCCCATTTTACCAAACGTTAGTTATATCGACCCAAAACCATTGCCCATGCAAAAAAATTCTAGAATTTTAACCCCCCACCCAAAATAACGGCCCTCAAAGTTGACCCTTTTTCAGCTGTTTTGAACTAGAGTCAGAGTA
The DNA here is from genome assembly GCA_030248245.1 of Trissonchulus sp. WLG1_4. Classification (NCBI taxonomy): domain Eukaryota; kingdom Metazoa; phylum Nematoda; class Enoplea; order Enoplida; family Ironidae; genus Trissonchulus; species Trissonchulus sp. WLG1_4. The sequence goes on from JASANF010021028.1 coordinate 16,876, forward strand.
GTTTCCGGCTATTTATCTCCAGTTAACTTTTACAAATTTCTCCAATTTTTTGCACATATGTGCACCTAATATTGCTCACTGTGTACAGTAAAAATAGTTTAGAAACGGTTTTTATTTGTGTAGTTACAATAGAATGACCATCAAAATGTTGATTGTGTTGGATTGGTCAAAATGCTACTTTCTGTATCATAAGTCAAAATTTTCCAATACGGGCATATATTCACTTCGTATATGTTCAGACTTATTACTAGCCAACATATTCTGAAAATATGAACCAGCTGCCAAGGGTGGGTCATAGTTAAATTTTTCCATATATCACCATGTGTAACTGAAATTTCACTCTTTGTTGCAGTTAGGTCATCAGGAACTAATTCATCGGTGCATATTTACATGGCTTTGATATTTATCGTACTAATACGCTAAATGTTGGGATGATGCACACAAAATATTAGTAACCTAACAGTTTTAATACTCATCTTACACTATCCAAAGACCAATTCTTGACATTAGTAACTTGGCGTAAAATGAACATTTTGCTCTTTATGTCAACTTTTCCTGACACGGGCATATAGTCAATTGGCACTCTTTTAGAGCTACTACTGAGCAATACAAGCAAAAAATATCAAGTGCTTGCTGAGAGTGAATCATACTTAAAGATTTCTAAATATTAGTTAACTTAGTTTCAATTGTTGTAGTTATTCGGTTGTTACTTATATAATAGTTAACTGGTACATTTTTACATAGATTTAATATTTCACACACTAACACTTGTAGCACTTCGTGCTACAATGCACTGCTAATTGTCATACAGCATATAGCATTACTGCGATTTACAATAACGAAACGGTGAAATAGTTTGCAAATTGTCTAGCATTTCCAAGTAATAATGATTTTAAAAGTTTTTTATAGATATTGGCATTAATACATCAGTTTTGAAAGCAGTCACTGTTTCTAAGGTTTCTGTGTAGTTCTGATTGTGGATTTTCTAAGTACTCATTTTCCAAATAATCATCTTTAGTGACTATGTCCGCACCATCTTGTTCCTCATTGGATAGAGTTACACGGGCAGCCTGCTTCCGTGCAGTAGCTGTTGTTCTGTTGCTGCCACTCTAACGTTTTGCTAAAAAGCTGGATATCTGCTGCCACTTCAAATATTCACTTGTTTAAAACCGTAAGCTTCCAACTGACGTCGTAGCGTGCCGCATTTCCTTTGCTAACTCTTTTGGATCAACACGTCTACCAGACATTCCTACAGTCTTGGCCTCAAATAATGTATTTCGAGTATCGTGTGGAAAACATTTCGAGTGACGTCAACCTAGAGTAACTGCTCGTAGCATACGCGTAAATACATACGTGCTTAGGAATTCAGATTGCAGGCTACGTACTTGCGCATGTGCTAGGTCACAAGGTTAGCAAAGGTCACAAAACTTCACTCGGACCACTCCAACTTTTCTCGCTAAGGTATTAATTACAACTGCGAGTGAACTTGGAGTAGACTTCGTGTCAACTCCGAGTGACAAGACACTAATTGAGTCCAATACTGTACATTGATTTTTTTGTCAGATAGGATAATTGATTTGCGTTATAACGTTGAAAATTGCGAGCAAATGGTAAAGCCAAGCCCTTCGGCATTATTTCTTCTGTTTGCTCAGTAAGATCAAACTGATCGGCTTCCGACAGGGCGTCATCAATTTCAGGTATAAATGGATTGTAATGTAACTGCGCCAGCTGTTTTTTGTATGCTCCTATGGCATAAACTTGCAGAGTTGTTCGCTCCGGTTCGTAAATATGCTTTCCAATTTCCAGGTGTTTTTCCAGATTAGCGTATCGCACAAAGCGTTTGATGCAACTTTGTTGTGGGCATTCAAATAAACATCATCAGCTGTTTTATCTTCACTATCTGTTTCATTGAATTCTCGTTCCGTTCCGATGTAACCGACCAATATTTGCAGCTCCGGTATCTGCTATTTGCAAGTTTTGTACATTATTTGTGGTTTCAAAACTTACATCTTGAGTTTTTTCTGCCAAATTTCTTAGGTATTTCCATGCCCTCACCAATTCCATAATTTCGCCAAGCAAACAGTTGAAAATGAGCGCTCATTCGGCGCCTTGCAACAAAAGCTTGATAGACGTAAACAAAATCGAAGTAAGTGCTAAATGCTGGCATATTTTTAGTGGGGGGGGCTGGGGGGGGCGCCCTCCCCATTTGGTCCGGAGCCCCCCCCATTTTCGTCGCCCCCCCCCCCATTTTGAGCCCCCCCCATTTCAGATGGGGTGCCCCCCCCCCATAGCCCAAAATTTTTTCCGAAAGGACGTTTTAGCGAATTTTTAGCTGTAGCAATGTCGTGTTCGTCGGGTTTTTGAGTCCTTTTTGGCTAAATTTAGTATTAGCGTAGCTATAATAACCTATGAAAACGTAACATTTAGCGTATAATAACCATTTTTTCTTATAAAAATGGTGTTTTATCGTGAAATTGGTGCGCCCCCCCCCCATTTTGGTCGACGCCCCCCCCATCCATGGGGGGGGCTGCCCCCCCCATCGCGCCCCCCCCATAAAATTTTGCCTAAAAATATGCCAGAAATGCAGGAATTTTCGCTCGCTCCACCCTGCTTTTCTCCAAAGAGAGCACACTCACGCTGTATGCTGACAGGGATCTTATACCATTGCTGCATTGAATTCATCTGCTGTGGTACATCTATTGCTTTCGTCAACAAACATTTTTATATGCCGTTTGATAGTGGCAGCCATCCTATCAAATGGCTCGTTTTCTGCCTGGGCTTCACTTACTTGTGTCCATCGTTGCACTTGTATATTGGTATGCTCGTACATTTTAAACATAGATACTATAGTGGGGGCGCTATATGGTAACATTCCGCATTATTAGAACGGAAAAAAGCTTTGTTTCTCCCAGGTAGTTCATGTTTTATATTCTGCAAAACATGTCTCGCTACTGCAACAGTAGCAGAACTGTCCTGGATAATATGTAAATCAAACACGTGTACATAGACTCTAGAATAGAATCCATTTTCCAAAAGATACTGATAGCGCGCAGGTACTTTTTCTTTGTTGAACTTCACATAAGCTACTGAGATGTGCCAAGACATGCCGATTTTACCAAGCCAGGCTTACTGTTCTTCTCTGCCCGCTCAAAGTAAGAACTTCATAGCCAAGGCCCCAGTCCATGGTGATAAAAAACAAAATAAGAGTCCAATCCGTGCAGTATTCGGCTTTCACATTATCCTGATAAACTGACCTGACCTGGTGTTGCCTCCAGTGTTTTTTTTTTCGTCAAAAATTTTGCGTCGTCTGACGCACATGCCCAAATTTTTTTGCGTCATTTTGAAAAAAAGTGCGCAGAGCGGTTATAATGCTATCTATGCACGAGTTTTAGGTGAAAATCACTTTATTATGGCAATGGCCGTCCTCAGTTACGATTTTGGGACTTCAAAAAATTTTGCTGAAAAAATTTTCAATTCTACAATTAAAAATTTCGGGGGGAATGGCTTTTTGATTTTTTGTAATGGGTTAAAATGCACTGTTTCACTATTAACATAAAACTGTGAATTTATTGAAAATGGAAGACCATGTTGCCAGAAGTTGCAGGGGTCTGGGGGCGGCAGCCCCCAGGAAAAAATGGGAAAATTTTTTTATTTTTAGTCCAAATTTGATCAATTGGAAACGTATCGAAAAGTTTTTTCGACCAGGCAATAAAAGCGAGCACCCTTGTGTAAAAATTCACTGCTTGAAAAAGTACAAAACGGGAACTGCAGTAGTTGCAGGGGTCTGGGGGTGGCAGCCCCCAGAAGCCAAGTATATATTTGGTGTTTTTGACTTAAGGGGGTAGTGTCGCGAAAGCAGTTTTGCTCATCGGCTGTGCAAATAGAACTTTTTGTTTTGAAGTAGTACATTCAATGAGAAGCTAGTCCAACGCTGTATGGTATCAAATAATTACTGCCAGACATCACACTATCAATATTGACAAATATCTTGGACCAATCGTCATTAGTAAGCTAGACATCACACAATAGGGACATAAAAGTTCGAAAAATCAAGCCAGATATCAGATTGGCCAGCTTGTGAAGTACACATAATGTGTGGACGCACAATTTTTTGCGACAAATAAGAAAAAAGAAAATTGAAGGTTCGTTTTTCTTTTGATTTGAAAAAAAGCGTCTACATTTTTCAAAATTTATCATTATTGCTGTTACTATTTTACAGTTTAAGTACACCTTCACAGTTCAAACTAGTATTACTCTACAGCTGCTACAGTTATCTGCACTAAATTTTGTGTGAATAAACTACAACATATGTGCTGTTAGTCTGTGTAAAAAAACTAAACAGAAAAATTGACAAATGTGACTAAAAAATGGAATGTGAATAGGTTTTTTTTCGTCATTTTTCCGAATTTGAGACATTATTGCAAACTATATGCTGCACCAATTTTGCTGAAACTTGGCAAAATAATTTGCCTTTAGATAGATTTTTAAAATATAGAAAGAACAATTTCTAACATTTTACGGAACAAGTTTTACAGTCGCGCAAAATCGACTGCTTTCGCGACACTACCCCCTTAACTCAGTTCCCCTGGAGACGGCATCTTTACACCAAATTAGGTTGGCAGGAACTGAGCTATTAACACTGTAAACACGCAGCTAGTTTCAGCAGATATATGTCATAGAATCTCCTATTCCACATTTTGATACTATCGCGGCAATCATCTAAATATCTATCGGCATTAATTGATGCTTTTAAGACACTTGCTGGGTGCGGCATGGTTCGACAATTGTTCTATGGCATTTGTTCTAATCATATGTAATCTTAATCATAACTAATCATACTAGGTTGTAAACTGTCATTGAACCAGTTGTAGCTGTATATACAGATCAAGCTTTACACGCTAAACACGTCAGAAAATTTTACTAAATTTAATGGTTTCGACGCAATTTTGGAAAATTTTTCAAAATTGTCACGACGAAAATGCCATTTTCGGCACTTTTTGGCCAAATCAGCTATGACATCCTTCAGCCTCAGCCGAAAAAAAGTGCGTCACGGGACGCACATGGCCAAAAAAAAGTGCGAAATTTCGGAAAAAAAGTGCGGCGTTTCGCACTTTTTGACGCAAAAAAAAACACTGGTTGCCTCCACACATTGATATTTGATAATGTCTGACTGGTTAGATAAAGCAGCTCATTTTTTTCTATTTTCCGAACCTCCTGGAAATTCTGCGTCTGTAAGTTGTGCTTGAGTGTGTCCAAGGCTCTGTTTTAATGATTCGCATCGTTTACAACGGCGGTCGTGATCGTGATTACAAATGCATTACAAATGCACATACAACGTGATTTTGTAATGTACGGGAATTTTGAGTATCACTAAGCGCATGTGTTGATAATCTGATATGGAAGAATGTGTCTTCAAATGCAACTTATAATCTGTACATACTGAGATAAAGGTTGGACCAGGGTTTTTTTTGGGTCCACGAGTGGGTCCAGACTCAAGTTCTCTTAACTGGACCCAGCAAAAATTAACCTGACCCAAGCCAGACCCAAGGGCGTAGATAGGGGGGTCGCGGGGGTCGCGACCCCCCCTTTTTGGTTGAACCTTAAGAAATTATCAACAAGGGTCCCCCCTTTGGTTTCTATCGCCCCGCCGAAAAAATTTTTTGATACGTCTTCAATTGACCAAATTTTGCCTGAAAATCAAAAAATTCTCGAATTTTTTTCTGAGGGCGGCCGTACCCAGACCCCTGCATCTCTATGGCTGACTAGTCCTTGTTATTATCTTTCATCAAAGCCTATGCATCTCTGCAAAAGTACATTATGCTGAATTTACTTGTATAATACACTGTCTGATGTGACGTTCCCATATATACGTAGTTTTTAATTTTCCTGTCGGAAAAAATTTCCGATACGTCTCCAGTTGACCAGATTCGGCGTAAACAGTTAAAAATCTCCATTTTTTTCTGGGGGCTGCCGCCCCCAGACCCCTGCATCTGTGTGACAGTGATTTTCCATTTTATTTTTGTGTCGAAATTGCAAAAAAGTCTATATATTTCATTCCATTACAAAAACTCGAAAAGTAATTCCCCCGAAAATTTTTTCTGGGTACGTCAATGCGTACCTAGCACAGAAAATGGCATTATATAACGGGCGTAGCCAGGGGATTCCCCCCCCCCCCGAAATTTTTTCCGACTGAAATTTTACACAAAGGTCCCCCCTTTGATTTTCATGGTCCGGCCGGAAAAAATTTCCGATACGTCTCCAATTGACCAAATTTAACCTAAAAATTAAAAATTTCCCCAATTTTTTTCTGGGGGCTGCCGCCCCCAGACCCCTGCTAATCTGTGGCTTTTGTCTTCTCTGGAAGCATGTGCTTGTATAAAGTGTTGGATTGTGCGCAATGTATTTGCTTAACAACACACTGTTTATTTAGTGTATCGTTTTATTGTCACAAAAATGACAATTTTTAGTAAATTTACAGGTTTTAATGGCATTACAAAATTTGCAAACTTTATAGTTTTTGGAACCTTTCCTGCCCGCCATTTTTGTAATTTTTGGTGTTTTGAGCTCCAATTTTACATTTTATGCTGCTGTCGTCGAAAATGAGCATTGTTTTGACCAACAAATGCTAAAATGTGTCGCTTTTTGCGTTAAAATCGCAATTAGGTGCATATTAATACACTTCAAAAAATTGAAAAGTCATTCCCCCCCGAAATTTTTTTCTGGCTACGCCACTGTTATATAATATAAATGTCTACTTACGATTTACGACATATATATTCTTGACCCAGTCAGTGCTTAACTGGACCCAACGAAAATTAACCTGACCCAACGTGGACCCACTGTCAATTTTGAAAAAAAAACCCTGGGTTGGACTTGTCCAAATCTTTTTTCACACTCGCTAATATGTGATCTTCGACACCAAATTGCGAAAGTTCAGAGTGTCAAATCCTTCTTCTCCAGCATACGTAAAAAAATCCAAACCTAATACAAATTTTCGCGTAGTCAGTATTCTAAGAAGGGAACTTCTACTAATGTTGTATTCATTTTCAAGTTCATTTTGCTACAGATAGCTCAAAAATTGTGTTACAATTCTCTCATTTCGCAAAGATCTGACTATTGTCGGTATTTTTTTGCCGCTGCTATACCGGACATTTCAAGTACCGTATGGCAGATCAGCAAGTATGTTGTACATATGTAAGCGTGTAAAAATGTATCAGTTAACTATTATATAAGGAATAGCCCAACAACAAAAACAATTGAAACTAAGTTAACTAATATTTAGAAATCTTTAAGTATAAATCACTATCAGCAACCACTTGATATTTTTTGCTTGTCTTGCTCAGTAGTAGCTCTAAAAGAGTGCCAATTGACTATATGCCCGCGTCAGGAAAAGCTGACATAAAGAGCAAAATGTTCTTTTTCGCCAAGTTACTAATGTCAAGAATTGGTCTTTGGATAGTGTAAGATGAGTATTAAAGCTGTTAGGTTACTAATATTTTGTGTGCATACATCCCAACATTTAGCGTATTAGTACGAGAAATATCAAAGCCATGTAAATATGCACCGATGAATTAGTTCGTGATGACCTAACTACAACAAAGAGTGAAAATTGGTGATATATGGAAAAATTTAACTATGACCCACCCTTGGCAGCTGGTTCATATTTTCAGAATATGTTGGTTAGTAAGAAGTCTAAACATATACTAAGTGAATATATATTATATGCCCGTATTGGAAAATTTTGGCTTATGATACAGAAAGTAGCATTTTGACCAATCCAACACAATCAACATTATGATGGTCATTCTATTGTAACTACACAAATAAAAACCGTTTGTAAACTATTTTTACTGTACACAGTGAACAATATTAGATGCATATATGTGCAAAAACTTGGAGCAATTTGTAAAAGTTAACTGGAGATAAATAGCTGGAAACTACTCTGACTCGATCAATTCAAAACAGCTGAAAAAGGGTCAACTTTGAGGGCCGTTATTTTGGGTGGGGGTTTAAAATTCTCGGATTTTTTTGCATGGGCAATGGTTTTGGATCAATATGACCAACATTTGGTAAAATGAGAAAAATCCAAGAAAGTTTTGTTTTTTTGGCCAAAAGAGGTCTCATTTGGTCGAACTTCTCAGAAAGTCACTCATATATTGATACTCCCTGCCTATGAAAAGGTGGGTTTTCATAAGTATACGTTAACTACGCAAAACTGCTCTTCGTTTGCCGTATATATCTGTTTATATTATTATGGCCCAACCTTATCGAGGTTATTATAGAAGTCAGCATTGCCGGCGCAGATGTATCGTCCCAGCAGCGTGGCGTGCGTGGTGAAGACAGTGGAGCAGTCCAGCTTGCGCACCCTGGCCATCAGCAGACCCACCCCCGCCATCCACTCGTGGAAGTGAGCCACGATTAACGGCGGCTCCTCGCACAGAGATCGAAACTGAAACATGGATTAAGTGTAGGTTATAGCACGATGTAGAGTGAACTCCATAATTTATAAGCAAAGCTGTTACGTAAAGCGCCAAGTGCATAAACGAGTATGCACGTGGGCTTCCTGTGCCAGTGCAAATGATTGCTGAGTGCACGGTACAAAGTATTATAATGTACTTATGCTATAACTGTTTTGAAATAACAGTGCAACTAAGATGCATGCCTACAGCAGTGCAATAACTAGATTATAGTGCACGCTGTCAATCTAGCAGCGGGCACCTAGTTATTGACGTTAGTTATTGCACTGTTTTTCAAGACAGGTAATGACTAGCGGTGGTTTAACGTTTGACAAAAACTGTGAAACATTGAAAGGAATATATAGTTACATACTTATACGTCACACCAGGGTTTTTTTTTCAAAATCGGATTTCATCATTCTGGCGTCATTTTTAAATTCCTGTCGTCATTTTTATTTTTCGTTCGTCAAAATTAGATTATGGCTTTACAGTACCGTTGCGCTGCAACAATAATGCTAGTTAGCGTTATCTTACATTTTTATGAAATTTAAGCGGTTTTTTTACCTAATTTCGGCCAAAATTTGTTGAAATCTGTGTTTTTTGGCCAAGAAAAGATGTAAATTACTAAATTGCTGTTTTTTGACAGGGGGGTCAAAACTAAGTAGACCAATGGGAGGGAAGGGTCCGACCAGGGGGAGGGGGAAAGGTATTTGTTTTTGTTTTTTTGTTTTGTGCACCCAAAGTTTTTGTGCGTTTTGTACATGTATGCTTGTACGTATACACATGTAATCTCAATCTGGTGGGGGGCTTTTCCCGGATTTTTCAAAATTTTAGGGGGTCTTGTCCAACATATTGGGGACTTGAACTCATATATAACGGCCTAAAAATGGGAATTTTTTGTAAAATTTGTATATTTTTCGCAATTTTTTAGCTTTTTGCTCATTTTTAAAGCAATCTGTGAATCTGGTGCAAATTTTTAGTTTTCTGGCACCTTTTTTAACTTTGAGGAGTTTTCTGGCACCCTTAACTTTAAACTTTAGGTTTGATTATCCCGGAATCCCAAATCTGGGGGAGCTTGCCCCCCTGACCCCCTTGTACATCTATGTGCCGAAGATTTCGGTCAAATTCAAAGTAAAAAAAATTCGGAGAGAGCATGACCTTTCGATTTTTTGTAACAAAAAAGGGAAAGGTAAAGGTAACCCGCGGATAGATAACTATCCTTTGGCGTGTCCGCACTCAGATGCGGTGCTCATCTCCGTTACAAAGCGTCAGGTCCCTACAGGGGTCCGTGTGGGGCACTATGCCTTGATGGACTGCCCCCTTCCTGTCACTTTGTAATAATGCTTTAAGGGGGTAATTGCGTTTTTAGGTGTTTTTTTAAACTACTATAACTGCACTTAACCTCATCAAAAACTAGAGCGGTCTTTTTTACATTTTTTTACACCTTCTGGCTTTAAAAAAACTATATTTAAAAGCAGATTATCTTTTGCAATTTTACTGTTGCTATCATTTGAATACACCCCATCAGCGGTTTTTTTGACTAATTTTTGCGCCACAGTTATGAAACTCAAGATCAGCCAACAACTATTAAACTTTTTGCAGTTATGCACTGACATAATATCCCCACCCGTTTTTTTGATATAGTTGATAAGTCGTTTCTACGTTGAGAAAATGACATTTTCGTGCAAAAATCACGTAATTTGACTTTTCTCTAAAATTTTCAAAAGCCCATAACACCGACTCTACAAACTATTTTTAGAAAAGGAAAAAAACGGGTGGGGATATTTTCCTAAAAATAATGTGGTTAAAGTTTCGAAGCCGTAGTCCGTTTTTAGCTTGAGTTCTGTGGGCGCAAAAATTACACTGAAATGTCAAAAACCACGAAAACGACATTACCCCCTTAAGGGGGTAATTGCGTTTTTAGGTGTTTTTTTAAAAAGCCATAGCTCAGCGTTTACAAATTCAAATCACAAGCGGTCTTTTGCATTAGGTAGAACAATATCTTTCCTAAATGCCTGCCATGCCTTGAAATTTAACCTGTGATTTTCTTTCCAGTATAAGCGACTAAAGAAAGGTCCTTTCCAAAATATTAAAATTTTTTACAAAAAGTTTGCGCCACAGCTCTGAATCATACGTCTATCTGTTGGAGCTGAAAGTTGGTAAGGTTTTTGACATGTTTAAAATCCCCAGGCATGTCCCCCATTTTTTTAATAACTAGTCAATTTACTGAGAAAATAGCTGAAAAGCAAACGCACCGAAAATTTAGGATATTTTCTTGTAATTAAAACCGTCTAAAAATGTCCACAGGTGAAATTTCAAAAAAGTGAGAGACATGCCTGGGGATTTTGACCTTTACAATACTGTCCCAAAAATTTATGCTCAGGCGTCACTTCTAACTTGAGTACTGGTGGCGCAAAGTTAACATAGAAATCACAAAAACCTCGAAAACGCAACTACCACCTTAAATGAACTTTTCTGCAATTTAAACCTGGGTTTTTTCGCCAGGAAGCTTCGACAAAGTTCCTGGGATTGGCATTGTATGTAGCAACCCCCACGGCGAAGCTGAAACTGTTTTGATTTATTCCGAAACATTTGACGGATCGAAATGTTCTCACCGATCTGTGACAGTTTTTAGTACAGATACTGCAAAATTGAACAACAAAAACATAATATTATAATACTTGGCTGAAAGACTGTGTTACGTGAATCAGAATTGAAGATGTGTGTAAATGTAGTCATAAGGAAATTTTTTGCGTTTAATGGCAAAAAACGGTCAATTATTAGGGACGCATAGGAAATTTTTTTAATTTTTTACATAATTTAGTGAATTGGAGAGCTATAAAAAAATTTTCAAAACAAACTAAACAAACTAAACAAAGTTTTAGCAGCCTCTCAAAAATTTTCGCCAATGCTAACGGTTGGCCCAGCAAAAACCCCAGAATTTAACACAAAAATTTGCCGATAACAGCGCATATTGTGCGAACATTATATATACTATTTTTGGCCGACCGAAAACACCAGATTTAACATTTGAGCTCAAAATACCCAAAACATTACGCCAAAAGAATGCAGGAGTGTAAGAGCGACAACCCTCAAAAACAAAATTAGAGAATTTTTCCCTTTTTAGACCAAACTTGGTCAAATGAAGACGTCTTAGAAATTTTTTCGAGCCGAGAAATGATATAAATGCAAATCACGTCACATGAGATAGTGCACTAGTAGTGCACTAGATAGGTATATAAATGTACTCGTGTACACATGCAGAGGCTTTAATGAAAGTTAATAAGACGAGTAAGCAACTAAGTTGCAGGGGTCTGGGGGCGGGAGCCCCCAGAAAAAAATTGGAGATTTATTCAATTTTTAGGCCGAATTTGGTCAAATCAACGTAATATTTGCTCAAAACCTTTCGTCAAAGCTTCGTCATTTTTATTTTCTGAACGTCATTTTTAACTTTCATTTCTGCAAATGACGCCATTTTTGACTAAAAAAAAACCCTGCGTCACACTTATATACTATTGATAAAACGTCGCCTAAAAAATGCAACAAAGCGTGATAGTTACGAAATGCGAACAAACCTTCCCACCTAATCCAGTAATCTGGGTTCGTGAGCAGCGATTGTGTGGATACCAAATTAGAAACCGGTTGAAAAATTTTCGGAGCTGTTGGTTTTGCTAAAACCTTCCGACGGAACACTCCTACACACAAAGTAACATTCTAAATAATCTAGAAACACCAACTTCGCCAAGAAACCAAGCGACCAGAAAGCCCAAAATAACAGCATCGTTTGATTCAGTGTCCTGCCATGGAATGCCAATGTGGCACGTGTCCCAGAGCTCCTTCTTCCAGCCGTCCAGCCGCCACGCCGACGTGCCAATGTCGAACAGCAGAACACGAGGATAGCCATCAATCAGCCAACGACCAAACATCATCTAAACAACCACCTACTTAAAAATCAGTTGTCAAAGTAAAAAAAAAGGTGGGCAACTATAACTCTGGTGATGAAGTTTTTTGGTTAAAAAATCGCATACTAATTGACGACTACATATGCCGAGGAATACATAAGTACCAGAACATTTTAATATGTACTAAAAAGTTTGTTGTATAAAAAGGATAAAGTCAGGTTTGGCAATGGGTGTTACGCAATGAATTTTGGTAACAAAACATAAGAAACACTAAAACAAATAGGTAATATTTTTACATATATACTTTGACTCCTTGTTCTCGCATGGATTTGAGTGAAGCTTTCATGGGATATGATTCAGGCTCCAATATTTCCACTTCCATTCGCACAGTGTCCGCGTTGTAGGGCCCGATCATGCAATACTGATCCCCCAACTCTTCTGTGCTGACCTTGGCTTTCGTTCGCAACACTGTGTATATGCCGCCCACTTAAACAAGTATTTTAGTCTATTGAAATATTATATACTATATTAAGGGGGCGTTCCGGGAATCAAGGATTTGGGACGTATTTTTTAAAAAACAGCCAACATGATTTATCATTCTTGAAGGAAAGTTGCCCAAAATACTATTTCTGATGTTTTGACGTGCATATCTCCATAGCAAAAAATTTGGAAAAAATTGGACATTTTACTGATTTTATTCGACTTTTACACAAATTCAGCAAGTAAGCCAGTGCATCAACGCTTTTTCAGGTTTTCCAAACAGACGATACGTAAATTTTATTAGTCGTAATGCTAAATTAAAACAATTGTATTGCGTTCTGTGCAAAAAAATTGCACAAGAAACCATTTTTAGAAGCAGCAGACTAAAAATATTTAATATAGGCTGTGTGAATACAAACACTAATTTTTCGGCATTCGATTATAAAATGCTGGTACGATATTTTTCTACAAAATTTTGCACAATTATAGTCTTAGGCTCTCCGCAGTTGAACAATTTTTTAGTTTTTTAAATAAAGCTTAGAAATTTTTTATATATATGAATTTTATTGCTCAGAGTTCGACTTCGAAAACACATAATGACATTTTTTATCAAAATCCGACATAAATGTTAAAAACCAAAATAATGTTCAACTAGAGAAGCACATAAGCTACATTTTGGTATATAAAGTGTGACTATACGCAAAGTATAAGCAGAGTTATCGTTTGCGAAAATTCACTCACGTTTGGTGCTCTGGGAGTCACGTGACATGATCACGTGATTTGAAATTTTGCCTCCAGTGTTCTTTTGTGCCATACTACATATATGTATAGTAAAGTTTGACATTTGCCAACTTTTTCGCCAATTTTCGATGTAACCCCCGATTCCCGGAGCGCCCCCTTAAAAAAGCGATAGTTTTGTAATTTTTTTCATAATTTCACGGCAATGTGATGCACCAGCGTTTACTATTAAATATACAGTATATATATGTACATACATTATACACATTTGCACATAATGTACGTAAATTATATACAAGTACACCTGACTACTGAGCGCTATATTAGCAAATACTGATAGCCTTGATGTGAAACCTGAACTGGGTTGGTTGAAGAAATAGGAGGGTTGTGATGCTATCGCTAACTAAAGTTTGAAGGGGGTATGAACGCCTTTAAGCCCATGTGTGGCAATATACGTAGTATGCACCAATGCAATGAATTTTGCAGTGTATAGCCAAACATCTTTACGTAAAACAGTTTTGCGTAATGTTCGACTTTCCCAATTGGAATGAAATTGACGACTCCTGTACAGACGGGTCCCCCCCGCAGAATGTTAGGAGGCAGCTCATGACTGCAAAAGCGCTGGCTCACTAAGAGAAAATGAGCGGAAAAGTTGCTTCGCACAGCCCCTCCGGTGGGGTGAATCTACCGGGGTAGAGGGAGGGGGCGTGTCAAAACCCTTTTCCACCTACTTTTATTTGGTGAGTCATCTCAAAACATTGGGGGGGGTGGGGTGAAGCAATTTCGTCTCGAGCGGGTGGTTTAACATCCCAAACCCTCCCACGCCTATCGCCGTATGCCACTGACCTTTATTTGCGACCTCCCATGCCGTTTCAAACACAAATCGATTCTCCCGCCGGGCAGACTCGCCACGATCTAGCACATCCTCGAAAACATCCGTGGTTGATGGCAAATGCAGTCGTTTCTCCAAGTGGGTCACTGACGGCTTGCGGTCGTCCATTACCACTCCCTGTCTCAAGCACACCACTCACCACTACCAAATAAAAAACAAACTGAACCGGTTATACAATGGAAAAAAAGTCAGGCTGAAGAATAGGGTGAATTATTTTCTCCTGCCACGTCAAAGGAAAAGCAACAGCGAAAAAACGTCAACAAAGAGTGTTATAGTGGTGCGGGGACAAAACCATATTTTCAACTTTTCGGGTCGTCCTGTGCTCCACCTAAATCGGATCCATTAATGCTCTCGGCTGTTATAACGGCCATCTTTCGCCTAACTGTTGCACTAATAAAATGGATTCTAACTGCTCACGTTTCTGAGTAATGCGTCTCCAAAGCTCCGGGGAAAAAACCCTATGCGGGAATAAAACCCTAATGCGGGGAAAAAAACCCCATCACTTTTTCTGGTTGTTCTAGTAGCAGTGAGTATAAACGCAATCGCATCGTGTTCTACAACTCTTAGGCTGCAGTATGGACTAAAAAAACAGTTTCTCCGACACCCATGTGACTCACAATGATTCTTCAAAAATCGACCCTTTTTGGCAGAAATGACTTCTGCCCAAATATGCATTTTTTCCGTATTTAAAAGCATTAAAAACTGATTTTTGCGCTTATTACGTTAGAAACAGTGGACAACTACCGCCCGCGTCTATAATTTTTGGATTTAAGTGGCACGCAGCAGCTAAAACCTAAATATTGCAAAAAATGTTCAATTTTGGTGAAACATCACCAAAACAGGTTTCGTAAGGGGTGTCGGGATATGGGCCAAAACGACAAAAAACGACGTTTTGCGGCAGAATAAACGGTTTCAATGAAGTCTACGCATGTTTTTAGCCCAGATGAATTAACTTTTGTAGCAACAATGGGTCAGTTTAGCCAAAATTGTCACCAAACAAAATAGGGTTTTTCCCCGCAATAGGGTTTTTTTCCCGCACAAACGTTCAACAGTCACAGATCAACCACAACGTTTTTCACTGTTTTTGCGCTTCAGAAGTATAGAGAAAAGGTAACTCTCTTGAAAAATACAAACGGTGTTCGCCAAAAGTGTTTTTGTAAAAAATTATGACAAGTCAAAAATTTGGAATTTGAATTTGAAAGTCACTTTGAAAAAAAAATGAAAGTCACTTTGAAATTTTTTAACATGCGGAATTTTGATATTTCATAAAAAATGCTACATGACTCAGAACTGCGCAATTGGTTTGGCAAGTCAGTTTGGGATGCGCTTTCCACCTACATACTCAAAAAGGGCCTATGTTTAAACGTTCGGCCAGGAAGCACTAGGGTTTTTTCCCCGCAAAACGCGTAGGGTTTTTTCCCCACACCACTGCTGATTTTTCAGATGTTTTTTACTCTTTCCATTCAGAGACATTTTACAGACTTTCAGCGGAATTTCAGATAAATTTAAGGAGCCGTATTTTCAGAATTACCTGCAGGTAAAGTTAGGCTAACTTTACCCACAGGCAGGGGCGGTCCCAGGGGGGGGGGCGGGGGGTTTTTTTTCCGACTGAAATTTTTTTACACAAGGGTCCCCCCTTTGGTTTTTATGGTCCGACCGGAAAATTTTTCTGATGCGTCCCCAATGGACCAAATTTGGCCTAAAAATTAAAAATTTCCCCCAATTTTTTCCTGGGGGCTGCCGCCCCCAGACCCCTGCAACTCTGTGGCTTACTATTCCTTGTTATTATCTTTCATCAAAGCCTATATATATACATGTATACATGAGTACATTATGCTGCATTTGCATGTCTACACGAGTATATTATGCTGCATTTGCATGTCTACACGAGTTGTTGTCTACTATTATGCTGCATTTAGTTGTGTAATACACTGTCTTCTGTCTGATGTGACGTTCCCATCGTGTGTTTTATTTTCCTGTCGGAAAAAAAATTTCTGATACGTCTCCAGTTGACCAAATTCAACCTAAAAATTGAAAAATTCTCCATTTTTTCCTGGGTACGCCACTGGTTTTTACTACAAACAGACTCAATTCATTACCCTTGATATGGCTGCGGCAATAACAAATTAGCGTAAAGCCGAAAAACGCTATTATAAAAAGTCAAAAAATTCTTCAGACCTCAGCCCCCCCCCCGAAATCGAAGTCTGGGACCGCCAGTGCCCACAGGTAAGGTAAAGGTAAACTCGTATTCTCAAACAATGAGTAAAGCCAATGTGATAGCTAAAGTTACCTTTAATATTAGGGCAAGAAAAGTGCTTTATCTTGTTTCGCAGCTAAAGTTAATGTATTGTGAAAATTTGTAACCTCAACCGTCGACGTTAACCTTGTTTTTGTTTTTAACTTTACCTTTACCGACAGAATTAACTTTACCTTCACCTTACCAGTGGGTAAAGTTAGCCTAAACTTTACCTGCAGGTAATTTTGAGAATACGGCCCCAGATAAGAACAGTCTGAAATTTTATGAGCATATATTAACACGTATATATATATAATGATATATTTTATTGGACTTTATTTGATACATATCTTGCTTATTTTGGCCAAAAAATGTTGATTTTTTCAATTATATATAAAATAGGCGAAACGAACTTACTTAAAATGAATTTAAAATTCAAAACTTTATATTTTTTTGCGCAACAGATGGCCATAAAACATTTTCCCACAAAAATATCACATTTAAGGCATAAATACGGCGTTATAATGAAGTCTAATGCCTCAAATCCTAATTCAAAACTTCCCTAATGCTCAGAGCAAAGCTCACGCTGACGGCCGATTTCGGTTTTAAAGTTCAGCTTTAATTATTATTCCACAGTAGCAAATGTCCTTTTATTTGATGCAGGGAAATAAGACTAATTTTTTGCGCACCCACAACTGAGTCTAAGCGTGAGCACTAAGCCTATTCCTAAGCACTAAGCCTAAGCTTGCCTGAATTAAGCCTGCGGCAAATTCAAGACGCAGGCATTCCGCACTAAAAACGCTGCGTCTGTTCAGACATTGCGTTTTGCTGGCGGCAAGCTGCGTTTTGCCACAGCGGCAAAAACGCTGCGGCAAAATCGCAGTAAAATGTGAATCGGCCTTTAACGCGCGATTTTACTGCGATTTTGCCGCAGCGTTTTTGCCGCTGCGGCAAAACGCACTGTCTGAACAGACGCAGCGATTTCAGTGCGGAACGCATGCGTCTTGATTTTTACGCAGCGTTTTAAACGCCAGACTGCAATTTATAGCCTGCGATTCAGTGCGTTTTGATGCTGAGGACGGGTTGCTTTCAACAATATTCGCAAAGCTCTTTGTCATATTTTTAAAACAGTAAAGACGCAGCAAAATAGTTGGCGAGAAGCAACGTTTGTTCAGACTCTGCGTTTGCTGTGCGGCACCCTGCGTCTTGCGTTTTGCGTCAAAATCGCAGCGGCAAAAACGCACCATGTGTGAATCGGGCTTAAGCCTGAGGCATAATTTGAAGAAAGAACATGCTGAGAAGCGTCAAAAATAACTTTACCGCATTAAAAAACCTCAACTAGCTTCATATTTTAAAAAAATTTGCAGAAAATAGCCCGAAATTGGTACTGATCGTAACTTGTGTTGCAACGATTCAATCAGCGTGGTCTTGGTAGCTTCAGAAAAAGTATTATAACTTTTCAAAGCCTGAACCGATTTACAAAATTTTTTCAGCATTTAGTAGCTTAGAAGTTGCTCTTTCGGGTTAAATGCAGTTGGGGGGGAAAATAGTGGACCTATTTTTTTAGTACAGCACCTTGGGGGAAGCATTTTTGCTTCAAGAACCCCTATTTCATTTTTTGGATTTTCTGAGATATGACCCCCCGAAATCTGAACCCTCAGTGAGGGACGTTTTACAATTTTTTTTCCGAAGCCCTTGATTTTTGCGTTCTAATCGTGTCTAAATGGTGTCAGATTATTGTTTACAATTTTTTAGAATCAAAACAAAGGCTCTTTGACCGGGTTCCAGCCGAAAAATTAGCCGAATTCGCCAGAAACGTCCAATTTTTGACCAAATTCAAACTTGGCCTTAATTTAGGCTTGGGCTTAGGCTTAGGCTTAGGGCTTAGGCTTAGTATGGGGCTTAGGCTTAGGCTTAGTATCAGGCTTAGGCTTAGGCTTAGGTTCAGGCTTAGGCTCAGGCTTAGGCAATAAAAAATCGAAATTTTCAGAAAAAATCTTGCCAGCTTAGCCTAGAGAATCCTGCCAACTAAGCCTAGACGATGCCTTAAAACATCATAACGCACTCAAAACTATCCAAAAACAAAGATTATAGCCAATTTTGGCTTCGAACTTTGGCCTACGTTCACGTCCAAAAACACTGAAAATGCAATTTTCAAGGGGTCATAGCTCAGGAAATCCAAATTTGTGGATAGGGGTTCTATTACAAAAAATGCTTCCCCCAAGGCGCTCTACTCCAAAAAATAGGTCCACTATTCCCCCCCCCCCAACTGCACTTGATCCGCTCTTTCAATGGTAGCAGCAGGTTTTTATTTCATGAAGTATTTTTGCCTAAACCCAATTTTGCGCAAAAAATTTCATGTAAAGTTTAATTTTTATACAAAGTTTGATTTCCAGCTAAAGCTTACCACAGGAAAAAATCTGATCACAAAAATATTACAAAAAAATTACAAATTACAAACATTTAAGGTGGTAACTGGTAGTGGCTGGAATTCACAACCTAACACTAACACTAACTTTTCCCTTAAAAGTTAGTGAAACACTTAAATTTGGGCTTGAAACACTAACATTTTAAGTGTTTCGAGCCCAAATTTAAGTGTTTCACTAGCTTTTAAGGAAAAGGTTAGTGTTAGTGTTAGGTTGTGAATTCCAGCCAGTGTCGCCAAAGCAGTTTTGCTCATAGGTTGCAAAACGAAAGCTTTTTGCTTTGAAATTGTACGTTCACTGAGAAACTAGTGAAGTGCCATATGGTATCAAATAAATATTGCCAGACACCAGACTACCAATATCTACCAATATTTTGAACCAATCACCATTTGTGAGCCAGACATCACACAATAGAGACAAAAGTTCAAAAAATCGAGGCAGATATCAGATTGGCCAGCTTGTGAAGTACATATAATGTTTTGACGCACAGTTTTTCCCACAAATAAGAAAAATAAAAAATGACGGTTCGTTTTTCTTTTGATTTTAAAATAAGTGTCTAAAATTTTCACAATTTATCATTATTGCTGTGAGTAATTCACAGTTTACGCACAATTTCACAGTTCAAACAGGTATTACTCCGCAACCACTGAAACAATTTGCACTAAATTTTGTGTGCATAAACTAGAGCATATATGCTTTTAGTTTGTGTAAAGAATTTAAACAAAAAGTTTTTTAATTGTGACGAAAATATCTAATGTGAATAGGTTTTCAAAACGTCATTTTTCGGACTTTGCGGCTTCACTGCTAACTGTATGCTGCATCAATTTTGCTGAAACTTTGCAAAAATATTTGCCTTGAAACATATTTTTAGAATATATAAATAACAATGACCTATCTTTCACTGAAAAAGTTTTATAGTCGCGCAAAATCGACTGCTTTCGCGACACTACCCCCTTAACCAATATGTAATAAATTTGTAATTTTTATGTCACATTTTCACTGTGCAAGTTTGTAATTTTTTTGTGACTTTTTTGTAATTTTCCTTTGAAAACATATATAAATTTTTGTAACTTTTTTGCAACTTTTTTGTAAGTTTTTGTAATTTTTTTTAAGTTTGTAAGTTTTTTCCCAGGTGACGATTTTAAATATTAATGATCAGTATAATCTGCAAATCGGCCGAATTCTGTATAAAAAAACTAGTTTTTGCTAAAAAATACTAAGATGTTTTTGTAACATTTTTGCAACTTTCTTGTAAGTTTTTTGTAATTTTTTTGTATTTAACTTCTTTGTAAGTTATTTCCAGCTGATGAATTTGAATAATCACGATTAGTATGTATATCCACAAATCGGATATATAAATTCTGTTTAAAAATCCAGAATAAACAAAAAATAACTCCAAAATCCATTTCTATATTTACATATATTTATTTATTAATTTTTTGTTCGTCACTTTCCGGCCACCGTTCGTCACTTTTCGCGAACAACGAAGCTCGTCGTACGCCGACGAACAGGGAACTTTTTTTGCACAGTACTGTAGTGGTGCGGGGAAAAAACCCTACGCGTTTTGCGGGGAAAAACCTCAGTGCTTCCTGGTCGAAACTCACGACATACATGTACATATGTACAAATTGTATTGTATGTATGTAATTTGTACATACATACATGTACATGTATTGTACATGTATGTACAAATTTGACAGTCAAAATTGAAATTTTGCCTGAACTTTAACCTTCAATTTCTCAGCCCACAGACGTGCTAGAAACTCTGCGATACCTGGAAACGCTTTGTCTACGTGTGTAGATTTCAAAAATAGCAAAAATTTACTATTAAGGCAGTTAGAGTCGTTTTAGTACAGCCGTTTTTTCGCTTGTTAACAGAAAGTTTCTAAGTCTAGTTCTCCGGCCAAGGCTGAGCGCAAGGCAAATTTAGTTTAAAGTTGAAATTTCCTGCCTACTGTATAGCCATTTTTGGCTTCGAACTTTGGCCTACGTTTACTTCCTACGTTTTGCAAAAACACTGAAAATGCAATTTTCAATGGGTCATAGCTCAGATAATCCAAATTTGTGGATAGGGGTTCTATTACAAAAAATGCTTCCCTCAAGGTGCTCTACTCCAAAAAATAGGTCCACTATTCCCCCCTCCCCCAACTGCACTTGATCCAAGTTCTGGAGGTCTGGGGGCGACAGCTTCCAGGAAATTTTTGGGATATTTGGGCTAAATTTGATGAATTGGAAACGTATCGGAAAATTTTGTGAAGGGGCCCTCTCCCTCTTTGCCAAAGGGGGGGGGCAGACCCAAAGGTGAGGGGGGGGGGCCGGGGCCCCCGGGCCCCCCTGGATCTGCTGGGTACGCTACTGCACCGTATATAATCCTTGAAACGCTTGGTCTGGTGTGTAGATTTCGAAATTAGTAAAATCTCGCCCAAAAATTTACTATTAATAAAGTTACAGTCGTTTTAGTAGAGCTGGTTTTTCGCTAATTAACAGAAAAGTCTAATTCTCCGGCCAAGGCTGAGCGTACTGCGTAAGGCAAGTTTACTTTACTTCAAACTTAAACTTTCCTGCCTACATACTTGCACGCCTACATACTTTCACTTTCAAATACACTGAAATTTAAGCGGTAGGGGTAGCCCCCAGGAAAAATTTGGAGAATTTTTTAATTTTTAGGCCAAATTTGGTCAATTGGAGACGTACTAATTTTTTTCGGCCGGGCGATAAAAACCAAAGGGGGGACTCTTGTGTACAATTTCACTTGGGAAAAATTTCGAAGGGGGAGATCACCGCCGCCGCCCTTCTGGATCCGCCCGTGACTGAAACTGCTATGTTCAAGGGGTCATAGCATCTCAGAAATTTCAGATTTGTGTATTAAGGTGGTAGTAACGAATGTGCAGTGTTTTTCAACAGGATAGTATTCAATAATTAATTAACTTTATATCATAGTTTTTATAGCGTTAGAAAGCGCTACTTTCCTTCTACATTTAAGCAAAGTTTTATTGTACAACTGTCAAGATGATTTGTATGGCACGTGTTAAAAGTATACCAATTTGGCTTTTTTGAGCGCTTTCAAATCTGGCCACTTTTTGACGAGTTTAAAGAATAAAAAATGCGAAAAATGGCACAAATATTTAAAAGTGAATTATCTAGACCCAAAATGAACGATTTTATGATTTGTCAATTATATAATGAAATATACGGTTTCAAAGTAAAAAGTGTCTATTCACACTCAACTTTCGGGTTCTATATCTGCGCAAAAATATAAGCAATTAAAAAAATTTTCATTTTGGGTCTAGAAAATTTGCTAAAGTTTATTCATATTTATTTTTGTGTTTATGCGTTGCGCATGCGCTAAGAAAAGTGGCCAAAACTGTTAAAATTCCATTCTCCTGTTGTGTAGTTTGGCTTGTTGGCTTGGCTTGCTCCAAAAAATTTTTCACATGATGCCGCTTACTTCATTTGTCATTTTGTGTATATGAATCAATTTTTTACAGACGTTATTTTCAAAAAATACAGTTTGAATCAACTAATTTTTTTCAAAAATTTAAAAACCACTGCACATTCGTTAGTACCACCTTAAGGTGGCACTCCTGAAATGTGGGTTTTGGCCATTATTTTGAAAACGCGCAAAAATAAACTTGCATCGTAAGAACAAAAGTTGATCAGAAGTGAATTTCCTTCAATTTGATGTACATATCACATAAAAAAATTTTTGAACATTTTTGAGCAAATTTCGTCAAGAAAAATAGATTTTCACGGAAATGCCTTCACAAGCCAGTGCATTTACACGTATGTAATGAATTTGAAAGGCTGAAAAACACTAGCAGTTGTGTTTTACTGAAACGTAATTAAAAATCTTGGGGTGGATTTCACCACGGTGGTTTTTAAAAACCATGGTTTTACGTACGTCTGCATATAATTTGCACATAATTTCATTTCGAAATATAGCCTGATTCGTTACGAATTTCGTGAATTCTCTAAAACCATGGTTTTTGCTCAATTGAAATTTAAAACCTGCAGCATAGCAGGTTTTTCTTCTGCTCAAGTTTCAACTAAGCAAAAACCATGGTTTAAGAAAATCTGCGAAATTCGTAACGAATCAGGCGATATTTCGTAATGAAATTATGTGCAAATCATGTAAAACGTACGTAAAACCATGGTTTTTAAAAACCACCGTGGTGAAATCCACCCTTGGTGTTTTATTGAGTGTGGTATAATTTTTTTGTGAACTAACGCAATACTTTCTGCATGAGACAGAAATATAGTGCGTGTGAATACAAACGCAAATTTTCGGCTTGCGATTTTAAAAAATTGGCTCAACGAAAAAAGTTAAAATTTGGCACATAAATGCACCTTGTCATCTTCGAGCGGTCGCAAAATTTGATTTTTGGCAAATCGATAGTATCTAAAAAATTTAGCCAAATTTATGTTTTTCAAAAATCGCGATTTTAGTGTTTTTCGATATATCAATCATATTCATCAAAAATGACTTTTTGCGACCGCTCGATCACGTTGAGGCGGGTGCAACTGAGGCGGGGGGGGGGGGGAAATTCAAAGTGATATTTTTTCACCGTAAAAACACGTTTTTTAGGTTTTCGCATGCGCTGAGTTCATTTTTAGCACTTTCCAAGCGAAAAAACGTTGATTTATACATTTTCGAAAAATTTCAATTTTTGTCGAAAATCATCGTTTTTCGACATACTGGGGCTAATCATCGAAAATTATGACCAATACAGTCGTAATACGAGCCTAAAGTTTGATCGTCATAAATTGACACATAATAATATACTTAATACAGCTTTGTTTGCAACATATTTAGCTCACTCATACTAAAAATCTTAATTTTGCCAACTAAAAAAAGAGGCTAAATATGCATTGTTAAATTGAGCTTACATATCAAAAGTTTTAGTTTCTTTTTGCGTAGACATTAAATTTATTACATTTTTCTAGAAAAATATGCATCTTTGGTCATAAGTAGCGATTTCTAATGAAATAGAACGTCATAAATACAATCTGAAAACGTCACTGATGCTCAGCACCAAGCTGGCACTGACAGTCAAAGTTAGGTTTAAAAGTGCAGCTTTATTTATGATTCCACAGTAGCAAAGGTCCTTTTATTTGATGCAAGCAACTAAGACTAACCTTTGCTGACCCACCTACTAAGCCTGAGCCTAAGCAGTAAGCCTCAGCCTAAGCACTAAGCCTAAGCCTAACCTAAGCCTAAACCTAAGCACTAAGCCTAAGCCTAAGCACTAAGCCTAAGCCTAAGCCTGAGGCCTAAATTACAGAAAAAAACCTGCTAAGAAGCATCAAAAATAACTTTACTACACTAAAAAACACTAACTAGCTTTATATTTTAATAAAATTTGCAGCTATAGCCCGGAATTTCTACGAAACCGTACTTGTGCTGTAACGCTTCGATCAGCCTGGTCCTGGTGGCTTCAGAAAAAGTTCTGTAACTTTTCAAAGCCTGAACCGATTTACAAAATTTTTTCAGCATTTAATAGCTTACAAGTTGCTCTTTCAATGGTAACAGCAGGTTTTCATTTGATGCAATATTTTTGACTAAATCCAATTTTGCGCAAAAAATTTCATGTAAAGTTTAATTTTTGGACAGTTTGATTTCCAGCTAAAGCTTACATCCTACAAACTTCTAACCTAGCCTATTCGAAAGAGCGTTCAATTTTGACCCCCCCCCCTAAGTTTAGGGGATATAGGGGGACTCCGGATCATTAGTCGAAAAAATGCCGTTTTTCCGACTTATTCGACCCCTAAGGGTTTTAACACCAATAATTTCACTTCAGATTTTTATTAAAAGGGGCGACAGCTATTTTGGGGGCTAGAGATCAGATTGGGGGCATGGCTGACGATGGGGGTTTCATATTTTTATTAAAAGATGGGGTAGGAAGCGAATTAGAATCGAAAATAATTTCCCCCCCCCCCGCTTCAGTCTGACCGTTGAGGCGAGCAAAATGAGCTATTGATTGTGCAACAGCTACTTACTTGCGGAGAGAAATCGCAAGCCGAAATTCCACTCACGTTTGGTCTACAGTGAATGCTAATTTGTATCAATCAACTTCATTTTTTGTATTTAGGCATACTTTTACACCAGCTTGCCATTGTGTATCTAAAATTGGCCCCAAACTGCCGTTTTTTGAAAAGTCACATTTCAGGAGCGCCTCCTTAAATATAGGGGTTCTTCATGTGAAAATGCTTCCGCCAAGATGCTGTACTCAAAAACATAGGTGTACTATTCCCTCCAACTTCATTTAACCCAATTTCTGAGCAGAAAGAAGTACATAGAAAACAGTTTTCTACATTTTTACTTAATGTCTCCTGTGATGCTTCCCTCATAGTGGTCTGCTGCATAAAATAAGTTTACCACCCCACCCCCCGACTGCACTTGATTCGTGATTATTATTTTTAATAATTATATATATGCACCAGCTTTCGCGCAACTAAAATGGGATTTCGAAAACTGAATATGAAACGCCGGAAGCCGATGGTGTCCAGGAGCAATTGGGCAAAGCGGAAATGGAAGCAAGCCAAAAAAAGTCGGAAAACTAGCTGGTCGGTTGTGAACTCTGTCCCGGTGTATTAAAGTTTTTCGGTTACATAATATAATAGATTATAAATATATATGTATGTACATGCATATTTACATATAGTTTTTTTCTTGGTTTAAGGCACTGTATATCAGTGTTACTGAAAATGAGTTTTAAGCAATTTTTGTGTTTGTTTTTTTAAGACCAACTAAAACGCGCAGGTTTGCATCTTTGAAGCGATGCTGTTTTGATTAGGACTTTGTTTCTGTTTTCTTCCTTTGGGGCAATTTGTCTGCGGGCGGCCGCAATTCTTTTAAAAATAAGGGTGGATTTCACAATGGTGGTTTTACGTAGGTTTTTATATGATTCGCACATATTTTAATTACGAAATGTCGCCTGATTCGTTACAAATTTCGTAAACTTTGTTTGAAAAGTGGGGGGGCTACCTGAATAAGTGAAAACTTTAGGTTCTCTGATTCGCTTCAAAGTTGCACACAATGTAGCCCCAGGGAAGGTGCATTGCATACGTAACAAACTGGAACTAATGCTTTTGCCAATTTTTTACTAGGGGCTCCCAAAAATTCAATTTAACGTGTAAATGATAGGCGCAAAAAAAATTTTTTTGCGCTCACAAAGCGTTCCTTTACTCGAATTTTGTGTTAATACTGACGAAGCTGATTTTTACATGATTCGATAGCCTAATGTCATATCTCAACCTCCATGATCCATTTTTTAAAATTTTTACCCATGGCCTGAGCAGTGACGCCAAATGTAAAATCACTCAAATTTGGCGTGCCCAAAAAACAGCCATTTCGCCCTCGATTTTAGAATTGAAAATACATATAAAAAATCCGGATCATACGATTTTGCGCATGCGTGCGGGCTGCTACTATGCCAAGTTTCAGCCTAATTGGCTTGATGTGGTTTGTGTTAGAACTGTTCAACGAAAGGCTACTTTTAGGCTTTTTTTGCGTACTTTTGCCTATGTAAATACACTGACGAACGCACTGAACCAAAAGTGCAACTTCAAGCTTAATTGTTCTCATCTGACGTTGGGGTGCCTTGGGGGAGTAACATATTATGTGAAAATAAGCAAAATTGGAGAACTTTGATTTTTGACCTGGGTAGCCCCCCGCTTAATAACGGTTTTAGCGCAGTTAAAATTTGAAGCCTGCAGCACAGCAGATTTTTGTTTTGCTGAAACTTCAGCTGACCTAAAACCATGGTTTAAGAAAATCTACGATATTCGTAATGAATCAGGCTATATTTCGTAATGAAATTATGTGGAAATCATATAGAAACGTACGTGAAACCATGGTTTAGTAAAATTCTGTCAATTTTTTTACGAAAATAACTTTACCGTGCTTGTTTAGTTTATCAGTAAACACAGTACACACACAAAAATGTATGTTTATGATTAGGTTTCTCACTTAATACTTTCTTTCAAGTCTGTCTGTGTAAGTATTATTATATTTTATTCCTTAGTATTAGTGTTTGGCTGGTCAACTTTTTTATGCCAGTTGGTGGCTTCACACAGTTAACTGTAAATTCCAATTAGTATGAGTTTAGCAAAAATCAAAACCAAAAATCTGTGAAAGTTCACTAAACGCACTACTCAGTTTTTTCCGACTGAAATTTGCACAAGGGTCCCCCCTTTGGTTTTTTTGCCCGGCCGAAAAAAATTTCTGATACGTCTCCAATTGACCAAATTTGGCCTAAAAATCAAATTTTCCCACTTTTTTCTGGGGGCTGCCGCCCCCAGAGCCCTGCAACCCTGTGGCTCACCATTTCTTGCTTTTGTGTTCCGTTAAAACGTGTTTATGTGTATATGGGTGTATTGTACACTATTTATTTGCGTAATACACTGTTTAATACTTTAATGTAGTCTGTTAGATGTTTTATCGTAGCAAGAATGACATTTTTAGTAATTTTGCGGCTGGGAATGTCACAAATCATCATCATCATTTCAAATTTGCTGGCTTCTGGACCCTTGTCGGTCCAGCAGTTTTGTAATTTTCGGTGTTTTGAGCTCCAATTTTACTTTTGATGCCCCTCTGGTCGGAAAATTAGCGATCTTTTTGAACGAAACATGCTAATATGTGTCGTTTTTTTGCGTTAAATTTGCAATTAAGTGCATTTTAGCACATTTCAAAAAATCAAAGTCATCCCCCCCCGAAATTTTTTTCTGGCTACGCCACTGCCTAATTGTGTACCTCTGTGGTTTTATATATATACTTTTTAGTGCTGACTTGGACGAATTATGGGATAAAGACAAGAATGTGATGCACAATTTTGACAAAATGGGTCTGGCGTACAACTTGAACAAAGCTATGCCTATTCCCGGCACAAAGGTATGCATCATACACAATATGCTGACGTGCGTTCAATCAAAGTTTTCAAGTTGTTCGAATTTGTTTAGATAAAGTACATAATGTAATTGAGTTTATTTTTAATATCTGATATGAACTGTGAAAAATCGTTTTTTCGCATGTTTGGTATATATTCAACTTCGTTTTGGACTTGTCACTACGTATGTTCAGGGTTTGCAAAATAGCATTGTTTTTAAACAGGTGATCTGGATTTTAGACCCATATGAACATTGTTGTATGTATAAAATGATTTTTGATACAAGTTTTTTCATATGACCGATGGAGTATATTTATGGAGTATATATATATATATATATATATATATATATATATATATATATATATATATATATATATATATATATATATATATATATATATATATATATATATATATATATATATATATATATATATATATATATATATATATATATATATATATATATATATATATAGCTATTAGCTAGGTGGTGTTTGTTTGGGTATATATAAGTGTATAACACAAGTCAGTTGCACTCAAAGGTCTTGCTTATGTTCTGATGTGTTGGTATTTGGTATGCATGTTCGTCGTGTGTGTGATATGTTCATAGGAAATGCTGAGAAGTACTGTGGGGTCAGAAACAGAGAAAATGACGATGCAGGGCCCAGTCTTATCGGATCGTCAGCCAAGAAAACCAAAGCTCAGGAAAGTACGTGATGATTTAAAAGGCTCATATATTTGTAGATGTCCACATTAGCTTGCTGGAATGCAGAGACACTGTGACCATAAGAAATATATGGAGTTTCAGGAAGTCTCTGGACCAAATTTATACTACCTACTTCTGCTACATCAGAAAACAAAAGTTAAAGTGTTTAAAAAAATTCCACTTAGGATTATTTTCAGGGCCATTTCGAGAGGGAAGGGTTGAATTGGTGGCGGCTTCTTTCTCATTAGTTGAAACGTACGTGACATCTGTCACAACTCACAAAAAATTATAACTGCTGGAACCCATGTTATTGCATATCTCTGAAATCTGTCTGTAGGACGCAAATGAAAAGGCACCTTATGACAAAATGACAAATTAAAGCGTGTATATTCAGTATGGAAGCATCTTGAACTGTGTTAAAATGTAAAAAACATCTATTGCGGTTGCCTTTATATAATTCTAATTTTATATCTCGTAAGATTGTATGTTGGAGTAGTTATTACATTAATAGTAGCAATACGTTGTATGTAAGTTCTTCGTTCAGTTACGTATTGCTCAGTCCGATCCTAAAATGCTACCGGATTTAAATATTTCATCCGCTTCAATTCTTAAAATACTTTTGGATTAAACGTGCTGCTGGACTTAAGGTAGCGCTCAGCAACAAAACTCATATTTGGCGCTCAGCTCATGCAATAAATAGCAAGACCACTTTAATTGTATATCAAAGAGACATCAAAAAAACCTATTTACAATACAGTTCAGCACTTTAATGTGAATGTGTCAAATTTTATGACCATGTCGAATTTCCTATTCACACTAATTTTGTTTTTGACCTAGCTCAGCTAAACTTCAACCGATTTTGATGATCTTGGTATCAACAAAAAGATCTCTCAAAAATCTAGACGTGATTAATCTTCGATTTTTCATTTTTATTTTTGATTTCGCGAAAAATCGATTTTTCAAAAATCAGTCGTGTTTGAGCGACTGCAAAAAGTGCTGCGGGCCAAAATTTGAAAATCGAAAAACTTTCACGTCTGCATTTATACTCTTTCTTTCATTGTGCAAATTGTCAACTCAATCGCAAACGGCAGCTGGGAGCCAGGTCCAAAAAAAGTAGTCGATTTCGCTATGCAAAAATGTAAGGTTTGCCCACACGTTTCACTTTTTCAAAAATTAGACCTTTCCTAGGACTGCATATTTCCGTTGAAAAAGTTACAAAAAGCCATACTCAATTTTTTAAGAAATTAAATCAAAAATTTTACATTTTCGAAGATTTATCAGCTTTGTAGGTTTGTCATTTTGGATTTGCTATTTTCACGGCTAAATAACTCAGCAAAACTTCAACGTATTCTTAAGTTTATACATCAATTTAAAGCTAAGAAACCGCATATTCAATGATATGAGTAATCATTTTATATAAAAACAAAAATTTTTTTGCTACGGCTACAAAATTGTCCAAAAAGTTTAAAAAAATTTTTATCACAATATGCACATCAAATGAAAGCTATTTTCATTTTGAACAACTTTCCTTCAAGACATTATGGTCAAAAATGTCGCTGAAAAAAATTAAACGCCAAAGTCGGTTCCCCTGAGCGCCACCTTAAGTAAGTCCGCTGAGCAAAAATCCAATTCCAAAAATGGATTTATATTTAAATCCGTTTAATATTCGTTTTTAAAACAACATGCAAAATGTAGGATTTTAAATCCGCGTAACATTACGCAGATTTGATGGATTTAAAGGCAGGGTGCGTCTCATTTAATTGCTTATCACTTTTAGACTTGCTATGTATTGAATTGAATTGA
>JASANF010021029.1:0-10696 GCA_030248245.1 Trissonchulus sp. WLG1_4
CATAGGGTTTTTTTTCCCGGAGGTTTCGAGACTCATTACTCAGAATCGTGAGTAGTTACAATCCATTTTATTAGTGCAACAGTTAGGCGAAAGATGGCCGTAATAACAGCCGCGAGCATTAATGGATCCGATTTATGTGGAGCACAGGACGACCCGAAAAGTTGAAAATAGGGTTTTTTTCCCGCACCACTATATATATAAGTTGAAGTGTTTCCTTTTAATCTAGTGTTGTACTGTGCTTCCCTTGCTAAATTTCTACACAAAAATTCAAAACTTCCAATCCTCACCTCCTTGGATTTCCCAAAATGGTATGACCCCATCCTTCTGAGCCAAATTAGGACCCTTAAAACTGTGCTTGTATTCGAATTTTCTGTGAATGCTCGGTCGCTGCTGTGCAGGCTGTTGGTGACCCGGGGGCGGAGGCTGCCGTTGTTGCTGTTGTTGCTGTTGTTGCAAATTGACCTCGACAGCTAGCAGCAGAATTGGAACCAATGCCCGAATTAGATACATGTTAAGCAGCCGCTGCTTCTCAAAATAAAAAAATGTATATAGACACACAATGTATATAAAGGTAAAGGTATATATAGCAGACGGGGAAAACCCACATTTTCATATTTCGTCATGTATATAGCTCACAGACTATACGTTTTCACGGGAAACCAAAAAAAATCTGTCGTAGGCCTAACCTTGCTCTAAACGCTGGGACCGGTTTCATTTCGCTATCTCGTACCGGCGGGAAGCCAAAAACTTGTCGGGGGAAAAAAACCATTTGGGGAAAAAACCCATGTGGGGGAAAAAACCCACCCCATAAATCCGCCGAAAAAAGTGTTAGCGGTAGTTTTTCAACGCTATGGCACGTATTCGGAGTAGTAGAGGCCCCTGATACCAAAACTATACGCAGATTTGCTATGGGGCCTCAAGGACACAGGTTTGAAAACTGCCCTTCGCAGCCCATTGTAAAATTTTGAATTTTCAAATTTGAAAACAAAACACCTTAATTTCGCCTGAAAACGTTGAAAACAACTAAAAAGTTGCGATAACGAGTGAAATGCATGCAAAATTTGCACTTTATAGCTACTTTTTACGCCATCGACCCTCAGTGGGGGGTACCGTAAAGGTGTGACAGGTCGTGACGGCCATATTTTAATTTTTTTAGTGTTTGGCCGATACCAAAAAATACCGATAACCGACACCGATACCGATAAAAAAATACCGATACCGATATTTTCTATGAATTGTGTATGTACGTATAATATACCATGGACTGTGTTATGTATACAGACATACAGTATTTCTGTGGACTGCACTTGATTGTGTATGCTACGCTAATGAATGTCGGAATAATGGCATAAACTTGTGGTTGAGTGGGGATTCTCAGCAAAAATCGGTCACAAGGCGGGGGGAGGGATCAGTCAGAGGGAAACAGTCAGAGTGAAGATCCTGACCCCGGCGTGTGCCAAACTTTGAACGATGCGTCTTCTTTTATTTTAGTGAGTGAATTAATTATAAAAATGGCATCGTGGCTGATTGGTTCTGATCTCAAGGTTGAAGGATGGAATCCTCGCTAATCAGTAAATTGTAATGCCTTTGAGCGGCCAGATTACGGCCACATTGCTCTTGCCAACCCAGTGGTATATATAACCTGGAACCTTATA
The DNA here is from genome assembly GCA_030248245.1 of Trissonchulus sp. WLG1_4. NCBI lineage: Eukaryota > Metazoa > Nematoda > Enoplea > Enoplida > Ironidae > Trissonchulus > Trissonchulus sp. WLG1_4. Next base: position 1,656 of record JASANF010021029.1, read on the forward strand.
GTGGTGTGGGAAAAAAACCCTACGCGTTTTGCGGGGAAAAAAACCCTAGTGCTTCCTGGCCGAACCTTTAGACATAGGCCCATTTTGAGTATGTAGGTGGAAAGCGCATCGCAAACTGACTTACCACACCAATTTTTGTGCAGTTGAGGCCTGTAGCATTTTTTATGAAATATGAAAATTTCGCATGTTGAAAAATTTCAAATTGACAAAATGTTCCAAATTTTCGACTTGTCATAATTTTTCACAAAAACACTTTTGGCCAACGCCGTTTGCATCTTTCAAGAGAGTTACCTTTCCTCTTACTTCTAAAGCGCAAAAACAGTGAAAAACGTTTTGGTTGACCTGTGACTGTTCAAAGTTTGTGCGGGAAAAAAACCCTATCGCGGGGAAAAAAAATCCTATTTTGTTTGGCGACATTTTTTTGCTAAACTCACCCATTGTTGCCACTAAAGTTGGTTAATCTGGGCTAACAACACGCGTAGAGTTCATTAAAACCGTTTATTCGGCCGCAAAACGTCGTTTTTTTGTCATTTTGGGCCATACCCCGACACCCCTTACGAAACCTGTTTTGGTGATGTTTCACCAAAATTTGGCATTTTTTGCAATATTTAGGTTTTAGCTGCTGCGTACCACTTAAATCCAAGAATGATAGACGTAGCGGTGTTTTTCCACTGTTTCTAACGTAATAAGCGCAAAACTTTGTTTTTAATGCTTTTAAATACGGAAAAAATGTAGATTTCGGGTGAAGTCATTTCTGCCAAAAAGGGTCGATTTTAGAAGAATCATTGTGAGTCACATGGGTGAAATTGTGTTTATACTCACTGCTAATAAACAACCAGAAAAAGTGATAGGGTTTTTTTCCCCGCATTAGGGTTTTTTTCCCGCATAGGGTTTTTTTCCCGGAGGTTTCGAGACTCATTACTCAGAAACGTGAGTAGTTACAATCCATTTTATTAGTGCAACAGTTAGGCGAAAGATGGCCGTTATAACAGCCGCGAGCATTAATGGATCCGATTTATGTGGAGCACAGGACGACCCGAAAAGTTGAAAATATGGTTTTTTTCCCCGCACCACTATATGTCATCGGTAAATAGGTCCTACAGTTATGCTGGAAAGTAACATGGGTCCGTCTAAGGCACTATACAATAAGGGGTTGCTTTGCTCCCCTCTCCTCCGGAGTCCGGATGTACATATATAGTCATTCTCGAAAAGGTAGTCATTGTGACTTTGAGTAGTCTTTCTCCTAAACCTCAAGCACCGCAACCGAACGCGGCAACGCCAAAGGATAATTATCTGTCCGCCGGTCATTTTAACTTATTTTATTTATAAGAAATTGCCATTCTGAAAAAATTTTTGCAATTTTTGCTTAAATTTTGACGCAAAACTTTAAAAATTGCAGCTTTTGGCTTCAGCAAGAAAAAATTGCATCACTTTGGGGTTTGGGGGAAAGGGTAAAAAATCAAGGGTGGGGGATCCTACCCAGGGGGGAAAGAAAACGTATTGTACTGCAGTTATATTTTTGAGTAAAAGTAGTCAAAGATATTTGTGCCACAAATTCACAGAATAGTGCACGCACAGGCTACAAAGTTATGGTCAGTGTTCGTAAAATATGTATATTGTATGTAGTAATTGTAAGGTACTAACGCGTTCAACGCATGTGCATATTCGACGGTCTACTATCTACTTATGTGGCTTCCTAATTTTAACGTGTGTTAGCAGTCATGGTAATGTCTACCATGGGAAACTAAACAAGCATTCAGGCAAACATCTACCTACCACATACAATAATGTTTCTGACTTTCTGAACTTGTGAAAACACAATAAGAGCTGAAATGTTCGCCACATGGAGCTTCTGGTGCCTGTTGAAGTCTTTGATTAGAAAAGTTGGAGGTAAAAAACGTAAAAAGTTAGGTAAGATTACGCTTAAATTCAAGCAGTTGCGCTGAGATACACCAAGAAAAAATATCGGTATCGGTATTTTTGAAATTTTAAAATACCGATACCGATATGCCTAATATCGGCCGATACCGATACCGATAATCGGCCAAACACTAATTTTTTCGGTTATTTGGCATTTAAACAAGAGAAATTAACATGTTAACAGGTTCAGCTTCGTATTGTAAGCTGAACACAGATTATTACTAGGTAATATGTTTCTGTAATGTAGCAGTAATGTTTCTGTAGTGCTTCGTTTGTATGTATTCAACAGGCATGTACCTGTTGGGATTTTTCTTGGAGGGGGGTGTATTTTTTTACCCCATGTTTCCGATCGTATTTTTTTACCCCCTCTGAGTCTCTGACTATATAAAAAATCAAAAAATTGCTTCATATCTCCGCCTCCAGTTTACATTCGGTTGGGGGAAAAACTATTTTTGCCCATAAATCACTTCCTATCCCACACAGGAAAACCAGGAAATCTGAATTTTCTGTAAAATTTTTCAGATGTTTTTTACCCTTTCCATTCAGAGACATTTTACAGACTTTCAAAGGAAATTCAGATAAATTTCAGAGAAGTTCAGGAGAAATTCAGAGAATTTCACCCAGAATTCACAGACTCTGAATTTTATCTGAAAAAAATGTTACTGGCTTTTCAGATAAATTTCAGATACTTTTTACACCAGTTTCACAGAAAATTCACATGTTTTTCACATCTGTAAATATCAGGTAAACTTTATCTGAAATTCTTGTAAAAAGTATCTGAAATTTATCTGAAAAGCCAGTAACATTTTTTTCAGATAAAATTCAGAGTCTCTGAATTCTGGGTGAAATTCTCTGAATTTCCCCTGAACTTCTCTGAAATTTATCTGAATTTCCTTTGAAAGTCTGTAAAATGTCTCTGAATGGAAAGGGTAAAAAACATCTGAAAAATCCGTAACCGAAAAAATTTTACAGAAAATTCAGATTCCTGGTTTTCCTGTGCCCATCTTTTAATAAAAATATAGAACCCCCATAATTCGACATGGTCATATAATTTGACAAATTCACACTAAAGTGCTAAACTGTATTGTAAATAAGTTTTTTTATGTCTGTTTGATGTACAATTAAACTGGTATTGCTATTTATTACATGAGCTGAGCGCCGAACATGAGTTTTGTTCCTGAGCGCTACCTTAAGTATGTTTAGCATGGTAGAAGTTCAAGTTTGTGAATAACACTTAGCACTTATAAGCGCTAACACTAAGTGTAAACACTAAGTTTAAGCGTTACACTTAGTATGTGAATACCGGCCTAAGTGTAACGCTTAAACTTAGTGTTTACACTTAGTGTTAGCGCGTATAAGCGCTAAGTGTTATTCACAAACTTGACCTTTTAACATGCTAAACATACTTAAGCGCTTAGCGCTTAGCAAACGCTTAGCGTTAGTTTGTGAATAACACTTAGTATGTGAATACGGGCCTTAGTTTTATAATTTTCAAATTTACATGTTTATGTGATGAGCCTTGCAGGAAGGAAAGGCACGTCAAAATCAAAGTGGCTGCAGGGGTCTGGGTTTGGCAGCTCCCCCCAGAAGCTGAAGCTTTTTTAGAATTTTGAAATAAAATTTGCATTGAAAAACCAATTCTAAGCAAAACTTGTCGTGAAATCGTAGTTGTGAAAGTCACTTGCCCACTATTTTTTCAGTTACGACAAAAGATTATAACTGCCAAAATTCGATCAAAAATTGTGTTTTGAGAGTCAATTTTTTTCTTCGCATATGTCTTTCGTAGTACTACACTTGTCCAAATCGCTGTAAAAGTCACTTGCCCACAATTTTGCAGTTACGGTCAAAAGATTATAACTGCCAAAATTCGATCAAAAATTGTGTTTTGAGAGTTAATTTTGTTCTCCGCATATGTCTTTCGTAGTACTACACTTGTCCAAATCGCTGTAAAAGTCACTTGCCCACTATTTTTTCAGTTACGGACAAAAGATTATAACTGCCAAAATTCGATCAAAAATTGTGTTTTGAGAGTTAATTTTGTTCTCCGCATATGTCTTTCGTAGTACTACACTTGTCCAAATCGCTGTAAAAGTCACTTGCCCACAATTTTGCAGTTACGGACAAAAGATTATAACTGCCAAAATTCGATCAAAAATTGTGTTTTGAGAGTTAATTTTGTTCTCCGCATATGTCTTTCGTAGTACTACACTTGTCCAAATCGCTGTAAAAGTCACTTGCCCACAATTTTTTCAGTTACGGACAAAAGATTATAACTGCCAAAATTCGGTCAAAAATTGTGTTTTGAGAGTTAATTTTGTTCTCCGCATATGTCTTTCGTAGTACTACACTTGTCCAAATCGCTGTAAAAGTCACTTGCCCACAATTTTGCAGTTACGGACAAAAGATTATAACTGCCAAAATTCGATCAAAAATTGTGTTTTGAGAGTTAATTTTGTTCTCCGCATATGTCTTTCGTAGTACTACACTTGTCCAAATCGCTGTAAAAGTAACTTGGCCACAATTTTGCAGTTACGGACAAAAGATTATAACTGCCAAAATTCGATTAAAAATTGTGTTTTAAGAGTTAGTTTTGTTCTCCACATATGTCTTTCGTAGTACTACACTTGTCCAATTCGCTGTAAAAGTCACTTGCCCACAATTTTTTCAGTTACGGACAAAAGATTATAACTGCCAAAATTCGATCAAAAATTGTGTTTTGAGAGTTAATTTTGTTTTCCGCATATGTCTTTCGTAGTACTACACTTGTCCAAATCGCTGTAAAAGTCACTTGCCCACAATTTTTTCAGTTACGGACAAAAGATTATAACTGCCAAAATTCGATCAAAAATTGTGTTTTGAGAGTTAGTTTTGTTCTCCACATATGTCTTTCGTAGTACTACACTTGTCCAAATCGCTGTAAAAGTCACTTGCCCACTATTTTTTCAGTTACGGACAAAAGATTATAACTGCCAAAATTCGATCAAAAATTGTGTTTTGAGAGTTAATTTTGTTCTCCGCATATGTCTTTCGTAGTACTACACTTGTCCAAATCGCTGTAAAAGTCACTTGCCCACAATTTTGCAGTTACGGACAAAAGATTATAACTGCCAAAATTCGATCAAAAATTGTGTTTTGAGAGTTAGTTTTGTTCTCCACATATGTCTTTCGTAGTACTACACTTGTCCAAATCGCTGTAAAAGTCACTTGCCCACTATTTTTTCAGTTACGGACAAAAGATTATAACTGCCAAAATTCGATCAAAAATTGTGTTTTGAGTGTTAATTTTGTTTTCCGCATATGTCTTTCGTAGTACTACACTTGTCCAAATCGCTGTAAAAGTCACTTGCCCACTATTTTTTCAGTTACGGACAAAAGATTATAACTGCCAAAATTCGATCAAAAATTGTGTTTTGAGAGTTAATTTTGTTCTCCGCATATGTCTTTCGTAGTACTACACTTGTCCAAATCGCTGTAAAAGTCACTTGCCCACAACTTTTTCAGTTACGGACAAAAGATTATAACTGCCAAAATTCGATTAAAAATTGTGTTTTAAGAGTTAGTTTTGTTCTCCACATATGTCTTTCGTAGTACTACACTTGTCCAATTCGCTGTAAAAGTCACTTGCCCACAATTTTTTCAGTTACGGACAAAAGATTATAACTGCCAAAATTCGATCAAAAATTGTGTTTTGAGAGTTAATTTTGTTCTCCGCATATGTCTTTCGTAGTACTACACTTGTCCAAATCGCTGTAAAAGTCACTTGCCCACAATTTTTTCAGTTACGGACAAAAGATTATAACTGCCAAAATTCGATCAAAAATTGTGTTTTGAGAGTTAGTTTTGTTCTCCACATATGTCTTTCGTAGTACTACACTTGTCCAAATCGCTGTAAAAGTCACTTGCCCACAATTTTTTCAGTTACGGACAAAAGATTATAACTGCCAAAATTCGATCAAAAATTGTGTTTTGAGAGTTAATTTTGTTCTCCGCATATGTCTTTCGTAGTACTACACTTGTCCAAATCGCTGTAAAAGTCACTTGCCCACAATTTTTTCAGTTACGGACAAAAGATTATAACTGCCAAAATTCGATCAAAAATTGTGTTTTGAGAGTTAGTTTTGTTCTCCACATATGTCTTTCGTAATACTACACTTGTCCAAATCGCTGTAAAAGTCACTTGCCCACTATTTTTTCAGTTACGGACAAAAGATTATAACTGCCAAAGTTCGATCAAAAATTGTGTTTTGAGTGTTAATTTTGTTCTCCGCATATATCTTTCGTAGTACTACACTTGTCCAAATCGCTGTAAAAGTCACTTGCCCACAATTTTTTCAGTTACGGACAAAAGATTATAACTGCCAAAATTCGATCAAAAATTGTGTTTTGAGAGTTAGTTTTGTTCTCCACATATGTCTTTCGTAGTACTACACTTGTCCAAATCGCTGTAAAAGTCACTTGCCCACTATTTTTTCAGTTACGGACAAAAGATTATAACTGCCAAAATTCGATCAAAAATTGTGTTTTGAGAGTTAGTTTTGTTTTCCACATATGTCTTTCGTAGTACTACACTTGTCCAAATCGCTGTAAAAGTCACTTGCCCACTATTTTTTCAGTTACGGACAAAAGATTATAACTGCCAAAATTCGATCAAAAATTGTGTTTTGAGTGTTAATTTTGTTTTCCGCATATGTCTTTCGTAGTATTACACTTGTCCAAATCGCTGTAAAAGTCACTTGCCCACAACTTTTTCAGTTACGGACAAAAGATTATAACTGCCAAAATTCGATCAAAAAATGTGTTTTGAGAGTTAATTTTGTTCTCCGCATATGTCTTTCGTAGTACTACACTTGTCCAAATCGCTGTAAAAGTCACTTGCCCACAATTTTGCAGTTACGGACAAAAGATTATAACTGCCAAAATTCGATTAAAAATTGTGTTTTAAGAGTTAGTTTTGTTCTCCAGATATTTCTTTCGTAGTACTACACTTGTCCAAATCGCTGTAAAAGTCACTTGCCCACTATTTTTTCTGTTACGGACAAAAGATTATAACTGCCAAAATTCGATCAAAAATTGTGTTTTGAGAGTTAGTTTTGTTCTCCACATATGTCTTTCGTAGTACTACACTTGTCCAAATCGCTGTAAAAGTCACTTGCCCACTATTTTTTCAGTTACGGACAAAAGATTATAACTGCCAAAATTCGATCAAAAATTGTGTTTTGAGTGTTAATTTTGTTTTCCGCATATGTCTTTCGTAGTACTACACTTGTCCAAATCGCTGTAAAAGTCACTTGCCCACAATTTTTTCAGTTACGGACAAAAGATTATAACTGCCAAAATTCGATCAAAAATTGTGTTTTGAGAGTTAGTTTTGTTCTCCACATATGTCTTTCGTAGTACTACACTTGTCCAAATCGCTGTAAAAGTCACTTGCCCACTATTTTTTCAGTTACGGACAAAAGATTATAACTGCCAAAATTCGATCAAAAATTGTGTTTTGAGTGTTAATTTTGTTTTCCGCATATGTCTTTCGTAGTACTACACTTGTCCAAATCGCTGTAAAAGTCACTTGCCCACTATTTTTTCAGTTACGGACAAAAGATTATAACTGCCAAAATTCGATCAAAAATTGTGTTTTGAGAGTTAGTTTTGTTCTCCACATATGTCTTTCGTAGTACTACACTTGTCCAAATCGCTGTAAAAGTCACTTGCCCACTATTTTTTCAGTTACGGACAAAAGATTATAACTGCCAAAATTCGATCAAAAATTGTGTTTTGAGAGTTAATTTTGCTCTCCGAATATGTCTTTCGTAGTACTACACTTTTCCAAATCGTTGTAAAAGTCACTTGCCCGCAATTTTGCAGTTACGGACAAAAGATTATAACTGCCAAAATTCGATTAAAAATTGTGTTTTAAGAGTTAGTTTTGTTCTCCACATATGTCTTTCGTAGTACTACACTTGTCCAATTCGCTGTAAAAGTCACTTGCCCACTATTTTTTCAGTTACGGACAAAAGATTATAACTGCCAAAATTCGATCAAAAATTGTGTTTTGAGAGTTAATTTTGTTTTCCGCATATGTCTTTCGTAGTATTACACTTGTCCAAATCGCTGTAAAAGTCACTTGCCCACAACTTTTTCAGTTACGGACAAAAGATTATAACTGCCAAAATTCGATCAAAAAATGTGTTTTGAGAGTTAATTTTGTTTTCCGCATATGTCTTTCGTAGTACTACACTTGTCCAAATCGCTGTAAAAGTCACTTGCCCACAATTTTTTCAGTTACGGACAAAAGATTATAACTGCCAAAATTCGATCAAAAATTGTGTTTTGAGAGTTAATTTTGTTCTCCGCATATGTCTTTCGTAGTACTACACTTGTCCAAATCGCTGTAAAAGTCACTTGCCCACAATTTTTTCAGTTACGGACAAAAGATTATAACTGCCAAAATTCGATCAAAAATTGTGTTTTGAGAGTTAGTTTTGTTCTCCACATATGTCTTTCGTAGTACTACACTTGTCCAAATCGCTGTAAAAGTCACTTGCCCACTATTTTTTCAGTTACGGACAAAAGATTATAACTGCCAAAATTCGATCAAAAATTGTGTTTTGAGAGTTAGTTTTGTTCTCCACATATGTCTTTCGTAGTACTACACTTGTCCAAATCGCTGTAAAAGTCACTTGCCCACTATTTTTTCAGTTACGGACAAAAGATTATAACTGCCAAAATTCGATCAAAAATTGTGTTTTGAGTGTTAATTTTGTTTTCCGCATATGCATACAAAATAAACAAACATCTTTCGTAGTACTACACTTGTCCAAATCGCTACAAAAGTCACTTGCCCACTATTTTTTCAGTTACGAACAAAATATAATAACTGCCAAAATTCGATCAAAAATTGTGTTTTGAGAGTTCATTTTGTTCTCCACATATGTCTTTCGTAGTACTACACTTGTCCAAATCGCTGTAAAAGTCACTTGCCCACTATTTTTTCAGTTACGGACAAAAGATTATAACTGCCAAAATTCGATCAAAAATTGTGTTTTGAGAGTTAGTTTTGTTCTCCACATATGTCTTTTGTTGTACTACACTTGTCCAAATCGCTGGAAAAGTCACTTGCCCAC